>APFE031408393.1:10288-36448 GCA_000404065.3 Pinus taeda
TCCAAAGGAATTACATCTAACTCAACTTCATCTACAAATGTTGACCCAAAAGAAAACTTGAGTTTGCACTGTCTAGTCACTTGTAGTTGTGCTTTATCATTCAACCATCCTAATGGGTATGGATTCTTATGAGGTATAGTGGCTAATCCCAATTTCTTTACAATTGCTTCAGAAATTAGATTTACTTGTGAGCCACTATCAAACAAAGTATCAATATTTTGATTTTTGGAAACAATTCGAATATGGAAAAGCTCATGTCTTTTTCTCTCATGTTCTTCATCAATAACAGATTGAGCAGAATTACTAGTAGGTGCTTCAGAGTTCTTACCTTTTATACCTATGGCTGCAATGGTTGTTTCATCTCTCGAATCTGACCCCAAATCTCTTTGAATAGCTGCAGTAGTCTTTTTCTTCTTGCCCTCAGACTTCTTAGGTCTCAACTTTGGATGCAGAATCCAACAATGCTCATCATCATGCCCCTCCTTTTTACAGTGAGTGCATGAAGCTTTTCCTTTTTGTGTAGTGTTAGCCTTACGTGCTTTCCACTTCTACTTTCTTTTCTCCTTGCTCTTGCTTACAGTGGGTTGGGATGGTCCCCCAACTTTTGGATTTCCATTCCTTCCTCTAGCTTCTAGATGAGTAGCTTGTACAGATACCTCATCTATACTAGTGGGATTAAACATGAGGATGGTATGCCTCATGTAGCTGTGTAGACCACCAATGTACTTCAAAAGAGTTTCTGGTGAGTCTAATGAGATACCCAACATCAATGCTCTCTTTCTAAACTATTGAGTATACCCTTGTACACTTTGCCCTTTCAACTGCCGAAGAGTTTGCCAACTCATCATGGCTTGTTGCATGTAGGCCAATGGATAGAACTGCTTTTTGATTACAGTAACAAATTCACTCCAGACAGAGATGGTCTTACCATGCTTCTTCATATCAGCTTGGGTTCTGCCTTCCCACCAAACCAAGACAGTGCCTCCTAGGCGTAGGCTTGCTAGCTGAATCTTACTCTTGTCTGAGTCTATGTTCTGCACTCTACAATACACATCAATTGTCTAATCCAATTGTCCAACTTTTCAGCATTTAGCTCTCCATCATATATAGGCAAATCGAATTTAACATCTAGTTTAATCAAGGATGCTTTCTTATTATGCACAGGGCTATTAGGAGGTGTAGGAAATCTTTCTTCTTTCCCTTTCCCTTTTGAGTGGTCATAGGAATGAGACTCATCTTCCTCTTTATCTTGTTTAGAACTTGATGAATCTTCATCCCTATGCTTTCTAAAGTCCCTATACATTTCTTCTACCATAGAATTTATAGCTAGGAAACTTTCTATGAATTGAGGGTCTGGCCCTATAGAACCTTCTTCTGACATAGTCTTCCGAGAACAGACTCTCCTAATTTTAGGATTAGTTTCCACCAACTCTCCTTCTCCTAATTTGAGCTTTAATCTAGTGAGAATTCACAGCTAAACCAACACAAGCTTGCCTAACCTTACAACCTAGAGCTCTGATACCACTTGATCCAATAATCACCCTATGAGTGACCTCAGTTGAAGATTTAAACAAAAGGTATTACAGACTCATGTGTTGGTGTGTGTTCTGTGCTATTCAAGCAATGGATCGATCAGATTGCCAATGCATAGACATTTAAATGGAAAGACAACAGAGAAATACAATAAGAAACACAAATGCACAAACAGTTTTTAATGATTTCACCCTATTCTCTAGGGCTACATCTCTGGTCCATCTTCAGTGGTGGCCTTGTTTTATTGTGTCTTACAGCAGAGAAATTACAATACAGGGACTCAATGTGAGTTCTCCTGAAGCAAATTTTGCAAGGTAGGGTGGTTCTTGGATTCCCCAAGCCACTCAGAGTTCACAGACTCGTTATCTTCCTACCAACTCTGTGACCTTTGGTCTACAGTGGAAAGAGCCAATGTGATGCTCAGTCCAAACAAATTCCTCTATGGGAAGGCTTGAATCTTCAAGCTCTTTGGTGCTCAATGCTGCCTGTGGTCAGCTCGGCCCTTTGTCTCCTCTGCTTGGCTTTACTGATCTCTGTGTTCAGTCCTCCTCTCAGGGTTCACTGTTCACTATCTCTCTTGGTCGCTTGGACTCCTCTCAAAATCCTCTCCTATTCTTCCACTGTCTTTGTTCATGGCTTTAACCATTCAATCCCTATGCCTGTTCGGTTCCTCTCCCGCTTGCGTCGATTCTCCTTCTGCAGCTGCACTTGGAGTTCCCTGTTCGGCATCAACATGAATGCTCGAGAAGTGCCACGTGTCCCTATCAGAATTGCGCTAGCCTGCTCGTCGATTCATTTCTTCGATTATGTCGTGGATACGTTCTTTCTCCACTGTGGTGGCCAAAGGGATTCCAAATCCCTTTAAATCGCGGCTTATTTCCTTGTATATTCCACTTCTTTCTATCGGGCACAATCTTAACCGTCCGATCTGGGCTCCTCAAGATCCGACGTCATATGCACGTCGAGTGCAGTTGACTTGCTCGACCGATAGCGTGCGATCAAGGTAGCTTTTCTCTCACCTCTGCTGCCACGTGTCGATTGCTGAGTGGGATCGCTCAGCTCTCCTCCAAAACCTCTTACCATTCAAGGGCACCCCGATCAATATCACCGGTTGTCTAGAGCACGGGTCCCGCCTTTATCCTTTAGTGCTTTTGCTTCTCCGCCCGTGGTTCTCTGGCTCCCAACGTGACCAAGTGCTTAAGGCTTTTTCATTTCGGCCCTGTTTGCCCAGCGATGCACGACTAGCACATCAAAAACCACCTCCTTTTCCCGATCTGGGGCTCTCAGGGGCTACTTTGGCCATCTGCGCGGTCTCCATGGGCCTCAGTCAGCGCGCTTTGACCAAGGTCCTGGTCGTTCCATGTCGGCTGCCATGGCCACTGGTTCAGGGTGTTTTTGATGCTGTTTTGGATTCTTTAGAGATTTGTTTCGTCCCGATACAGTCAAGGTTCTTTGTCAGTCATTTATGGATCTGATTCAAAACAATCTTCCCTACTACGATAAAGGGATAGCCTTGCGGTGGTTTATTGGTCTTAGGGGAAGGTCTATCACCACATGGGAAGCAATGAGAACTGCTTTCTTGGAGAAATACCAAGACTATTGTAAATCACGAGATATTAAAGAAGAGATTTTTAAATTTACATAGAAAGAGGATGAAAATATGGAAGATTATGTTGAACACTTTAATACACATTGCATAGGTCAGGTCACTCTAACCTGGATAAAGACATTTTGAAAATGATCCTTCTTCGGGCCTTCTGAGAAGACTCTTTGGAATTGTTGAATATAGTCGTAAAGGGAGACATATCAAAGGGGGACTTTGATACCATCTGTGAGTTGTGTATTCAATGCTCAAGAGGAGTTGCAAGAAATAAAGAAGGGATTCAATCAACAAAGGTATCTGGCGGAGGTGTTACAAAAGTAGAAATTGGGAACCTACTGGACAGCTTAAGGACTGATATCCTGAGTACCTTGTTTGAATAGATAGACACACTGCAGGTAAAATAGAAACAACTAGAATTGGAATGAACTATGGCTGTATTTTGCTCCACATGCAGAAAGAAACACCCATAGAGGGAATGCCCCTTGAACTCTGTAGAGGAGTGTGCAGTTGGTGAACTGAAGCATGCGACAAGTTCATTCCCATCTTTGCCAGGGCTAAAAGCGGTTTTTCAAGGGATAGGAGAAGATATGGAGCAACTATACTTTATGGGACCTAAAAAGCCATGGAAAGCTTGGCCATCAATGGGAAATCAAGGTATGTTTCTAGATCCATCAAAATATTTTAGCGATTTCAATATGGGTCCCCAAACTATGCCTTATCGGCTTGTATGGCCCCAATACTTTTTTCCACCTTGGCAATAGTGGGCTCCTCAAGCTAGTTCAAGCTCCTCGTGGGCTCCCAACTGGCGAGGACCTTCCCCTCCTGATCAGTTTTCCCAGTCACTACCACAACAAAAACTTTAGTTTCTCACTAATGTGCCCCCTGGTAATCATTCTATTCGTCCTCAACTCCCTACCCAACCCAATCTGAATCCTAACAATAAAGGGGTTCAGCAAGCTGACACCCTCAACCTACCTTCATACAACATCTCCACCGCAGAATTCTATGAGATGAATTTATGATCTGGGCAGCCCGTAGGTGCTCAGCCCTTACCAGTTATCATTGAGAGATTGACAGTGAGGAGAAGGAACCAAAAATGGTCAAAGAGGAACCAAAATGAGTTAACAAAAATCATACACCTCCTCAACCACTAGCTACTCAGAAACACCAATCCAAATCGCCCTATCCAGAAAGATTGGTTGTGAGTAAACCAACCCCTCAAATTGAGTCTGACTTGTTAGGGGAGCTACAATATTTATTTGTCAATATTCCCCTACTGCAAGCCATGAAGGACGTACCTATATATGCAAAGACTCTTAGGGAATATTGTACTAAGAAGCCTAAAAATAAATCGAGAGATCTGCCCACCATTCAAGTAATGGGGAAACTATCAGATTTCATGATGGGAAGGTCCATGCCTGTAAAGTATGGGGATCCCAGGAACCCAATTTTGACCATGCACATTAATGGGGTAGAAATTCCAAATGTGCTGGTAGATTTGGGTGCTACCATAAATGTCATCACTACTGAAACCATGCATGCATTAGGACTTCATAACTTGAAACATACACCTACGGTGTTAGAACTGGCAGATCGATCTACAGCCAAACCAGTAGGGAAATTAGAAGATATCATGATTTCAGTGGATTCATGGCACTACCTTGTGGACTTCCTAGTACTCCAAACGCAATCTCCAACTGGAGGCCATCCCCTGATTCTAGGAAGACCATGGTTGGCAACCACAGACGCTTATATTGGGTGTCAGTCTAGGCATATGATCATCTCAAATGGGCAAAACACTAAGAATCTAGTGTTATATCCTCCCACAGAACCTAACCCATCAGCAAAACCAGCAGGCCACAAGAAAGAGACTGAATCAGAAAAGGAGGAGCTAAGACTAGTTCTCACTATTGGGCATGCCCTCTAGTTGAAAGATGAAACAGAAGATGACACAATTACTACCTTTATCAATGATCCTTGTTCTGTTTCAGATTTGAATCAACAAATCCTAGAGTCCGTCTTAAGCTGTGAGACTCAGGAAAGTATTGGATCAATAGATGGATTCGAGGAGCTACCTACAGCTACACCCTATGACAGTGTTTCCATGGAAATAGAATGAGGGAAAACCCTAAATATCAATCCACAGCTATCAGATACCCAGAAAAAAACTCTTGCATGTTCTTTGGAAACACAAAGAGCCTTCGCTAGGGACTACTCAGATATGAAGGGAATTCCTGCTAATCTGTGCACTCATCACATATACATTAAGGAGGACTCTCGTCCTGTAAGGCAACCCCAGAGAAGAATGAACCCTGCCTTGAAAATCATTGTTAAGGAAGAGCTCCAAAAGCTATTGGATGTGGGATTTATCTACCCCATTTCTAACAACCAATGGGTTTCTCCATTGGTAATGGTCCCTAAGAAAAATGGTAAAAGGTGAATATGCATGGACTATAGAGAATTAAACAAGTTGACTCAGAAAGACCATTTTCCGTTACCATTCATTGACCAAGTCTTGGATACATTAACAGGGAAGAAGTTTTTTTCCTTCCTAGACATATTTAGTGGGTACAACCAGATTCAAATAGCTCTCGAAGATTAGGATAAGACCACATTTACATGCCCTTGGGGAACATTTGCATACAGAGTCCTCCCATTTGGTCTTTGTAATGCACTTGCAACATTTTAGAGGGCGATTTTGGGGGTTTTCTCTGATCTGATGGATGATAGTGTTGAAATATACATGGATAATTTCATGGCATATGGAGATTCATTCGAAGAAGCATTAGGAAAGCTAGAAAAAACTCTTGAAAGATGCAAGCAAGCGCATGTCTCCTTAAGTACACAAAAATCACAGATGATGATGAATGAAGGAATAGTCTAGGGACACTTGCTTTTGGCTGCAGGAATCCGGATGGATCTAGCCAAGATAAAGGTAATACAACATTTTCCAATACCTAGAACACCCACTCAGGTACGTAGCTTTACCAGTTGTGCTGGTTATTACAAGCACTTTATGGTTTTTTTTTCTAAAACAACACATCCGCTTTTTCAATTACTCAGAAAAGATGTAGACTTTGTGTGGAAAAATGATTGTGATGAAACCTTTATGAAAATCAGGGAACTGGTTTGTAGTGCTCCGAGCCTTAGAGGACCAGATTGGGCATTACCATTCCATATTCATGCTGATGGTTCCCAAACAATAGTTGGGGTAGCTTTGGGGCATCAGGTGGATAAGGTACCATATGCAGTTTACTATGTTAGCAAGAACTTGGCATCTGCTAAAGTAAACTACACAGTGACTGAAAAAGAATTCCTCGATGTCATCTATGCCATCAACAAGTTCTGGCACTATATCATTGTTTAGCCCACCTTTGTACACTAGGATCATGCAGCCATCAGGTATCTTATGAATAAACCCGTTACTCCTGGTTGTATTACAAGATGGCTTTTGCTACTTCAAGGATTTGATATTACCATAGTAGATAAACTAAGAAAGGACAACGTGGTTGCGGATTTTCTGTCTAGATTATAAAACAATACTGAAGCTACACTTATCGAAGATAGCTTTCCAGATGAATATATTTTTTCAATTTCCACTAACACTCCATGGTATGCAGATATTGCTAACTATCCTTCTACAGGAAAGGTACCTCGTCATTTGTCTTACAAGGACCAATAGAAAATTATTCATCATAGTACCCAATATTCATGGATGGTAGGATACCTCTTTCATACGAGGGTGGATCAACAGATTCGGCGTTGTGTATCAGAGGATGATATCTATGAGATATTGAAGGCTGACCATAGTGGGCCTTGTGGAGGACATTTTGCAGATAAAAAAACAGGCCACAAGGTGCTGCAAATGGGATATTACTGGCCTTCTATCTTTCGAGATGCTTGAGATTATGTCTGAAGACGTGACAACTGTAAACATATGGGACAACCTGGGAAATCAGATGAAATGCCATTACAACCCTAGATAGTCCTGGAAACTTATGAGAAATGGGCCATCGATTTTGTTGGACCCATAAACCCACCTTCCCATCAGAAGGTTCACATCCTGGTCTGTACTAATTATGTGACAAAGTGGGTGGAAGCCAGAGCGGTTGCGAAAGCAATAGAATAGGTGGTGGCAAACTTCCTTTTTGAAGATATTTTTGCCCGATATGGTACCCTAAGAGATATTTTTTTAGATGGAGGAGCATCATTCACATCCCACATGATAGAGAGGCTTATGCAGAAATATGGGGTCAAACACAGAGTGACAACTACTTACCATCCGAAAGCGAATGGACAGGTAGAAAGTACAAACAAGGTGTTAGAGAATATCTTGACAAAAACTATAGCAAGTCATCACCGGGATTGGTCACAGAAACTCCTAGAAGCTCTTTGGGCGTATAGGACAACATGGAAAAATACAACCGGGTTTTCACCATTTGAGCTAGTCTATGGGAAATCTCCCTTGTTTCCGGTTGAATTCAAGATCAGTATGCTCAGAATAGCTTTGGAAGTGGGATTGAACTTATCAGAGGCCCAGAAACACTGGCTTAAAAAACTCAATGAGTTAGATGAGATTCATTTAGAAGCTATCCAGAGAACTACTGCTATCTAATAGCAGAGAATGAAATGGCACGATAAAATTATCAAGTATAAGGTGTTTCATATAAGGAACCAAGAATTGTTACATGATTCCCGTCTCAAATATTTTAAAGGAAAGCTTCTCACTCATTGGATGGGACCCTATGAAGTGGATGTTGTATTTGCCAATGGCATAGTTTGATTGGTTACAGTAGATGAAAATCGTACTTCCTTCCTAGTGAATGGACACCGTCTGAAGTTATACCATCGTCCAACGTCTAAAGATGCCTTCATAAAACATCTTTCTGATACATCTAGTTTGATGGTTATTGGTACAGAGAATGGTCCCTCTGCCTTTAAAAAAATAATCAATAATAAATAAATAAATAAATAATATGTTGTTACTACTTACTTGTTTGCCTTTTTGCAGGAATAAGAACTGAATTATGACAAGGAGAAACGGAGAAATTTTTCAAGTAACAACTTGTATTTTTACTCCACTATTGTTGTTACTCTGCTGGTGCTATTACTCCACTAGTTGCTATTATGCCGCTGGTGCTGTTACTCCACTGTTGTTGTTACTCCACTAGTTCATGTTACTCTGCTGGTGTTGTTACTCCACTGTTGCTGTTACTACACTGGTTGCTGTTACTCTGCCAGTGCTGTTACTCCACTGTTGCTATTACTCCACTAGTTGTTGTTACTCCGCCAGTGTTGTTACTCCACTGTTGTTGTTACTCCACTGGTTGTTGTTACTTCGCTTGTGTTATTACTCCACTATTGTTGTTACTCCACTGGTTGCTGTTATTCCGTCAGTGTTGTTATTCCACTGTTGATGTTACTCCACCGTTGTTGTTACTCCACTGTTGTTGTTACTCCACTGGTGTTGTTACTCCACTATTACTGTTACTCCGCCAGTGTTGTTACTCTTCCATTGTTGTTACTCCACCGGTACTGTTACTCCATCGTGCTGTTACTCCGTCGTGCTGTTACTCCGTTGACACTGTTACTCCACAGTGTTGTTACTTCGCCGGTTATCTTTCCTGCTACTCCACTGCTAGGTAGGTCGCCAGGTATGACTTCATTGACTCTTACGAATTTAATTAAAATATTCGAATAAGAGACTAGTACGTGCCACAGATGACTGTACTTAAGTTGGGGGGGTCCCATCATAAAGAAATGATGGCGTACCTACAAAAAAAAATGTAATCATATCACATCATTACCAAATCCAATGAAAATGGAACCCAAAAAAATTGTGCAATTTTTTAATCATGATTCCCACGCATTGGAATTTGAAATCGTATGCCAAGAACTCTACCAGTCATTTCCCCAATATGTTGTATTCAATTTCCATAATCATTCACCTGTACTACCACACCCTACCATTAATTGCTATGTTTTTTTGAGGTGCACCTATCATTATTATCATCCTTTCACCCATGGCCACCATGCTAATAATATTGTCATTTTCAGTTGGGTTGCTATTACTCTTCCCCTATCAGCCGACTATACCCATCGTGTTGATCCAGTTCTTACAACAATGTGTGGGCTGGCTGTGCGCCATGAGTTGGAGGGCACGACAATGGTTAGAAACAATCTGGAGGTATGGAGGTCTTCGAAAATGTAGAGTGGAACATTTACTTTGACAGGTTACAAGGATTTAATGAGGCAATTGCGATTGAATTCACACTCAATTTGGAAGAAGAGAGCTCTCGGGTCTAGGGGATAGAAATATTTGCTACAAAAGAAACCATTGCAGAGGTCAGCGGGCTACCCCTGCAGGGGCAGAAATGGTTTTCACAAAGAACTACCCTTCCGGAGTTCCTCGAAGCATTCTTACAGGCTAGAGAAAATGTTCCTCAGAAGGGTTGCAGGTACGACCGAAACTCATTACCATACCCATGGGGTGAGGTAGCATGTTTTGTAATGAGATACATAACCTGCGAGGGGAGGTATACCACCATGTTTAAGTACCATTTCAGAATATTGGCTCACCTCCAATTCTCACAGGTGCAAGCCTTCTCATTGAATATGTCTTTCTTCTTGTTAAGAAGTCTTCGGCTAGTGGTGCACTTTGCTCGGTGTTCACGAAAAGTGGCAGTAGTCATGGCTTGGTTCGACTGCTAGTCATGCATGCAATTGGTCAATTTCAAATCCCATGGGAAACATTCTGGGATTCTACAGAGGAAGAAATAATGGCTACTAGAGCTACTAGAGAGGAAGAGCCAGAAGCGATGGAAGAAGGAACCAAAGCAAAGGATGAATACATAGATCAAGAGGAACCAAAGGAAATGGAGATGGAACTTGAAGAGAGAGAATAGAATCAGAATGTGAACTGGGAACGACAGTTGAGGTTGCTCCATAAGAACCAACCTCGACCTCGGAATCAATGGAAGAAGAAGTGTTGTAGTAAGGGGCCAATATAGAAAGGGCCACTAGCACCACGACCTAGGCTGTCCTTCAAGAATCAGCCTCGACTATAGAGCCAGTAGAGAAAAGCAGTAACACTATAATAAGTGAAGAGGGACCACATCAGGTTGAGGTGGAGGAATTCATTAATATTACGGCCTGGCGTGTCCCACAAGAACCATCATTGACTGTAGAACCAATGGAGGAAGAACCAGAACGAGAAGGCCTTGAAGCTGAAATAATTGTGAGGCCAACAGAAGAAGAGGATAGGGGTTTAATGGATGGAATTGATTTTATTATGCAAGAATCCATTTGGATCAATTCCGTGCTAGAAGAAATAGTGCCAACATCATCTATTCAAGAAATGCTGGACATGGAAGGTGGTGTCCCACAAGACCACCATCAAACTGTCCGACTTTGGAGACCACAGGGGAATTAAATGTCAGGATTGACGCTATTCCACAGGAACTAACGTCAACCTCAAAACATATGACTACATAGGCAGGGGTATTAACCTGGAGTAGAGACGTTGCAGACAGAGGGAAAGAGCCCAAGATCACAACTGGGGCCGAGATAGATCAGGTAGGAGAATTCATTCAATTTTCCTCTTACTTCTCCATTCCGAAAGGGGCAAGGGTGTCTCGCTTTTCCTAGCATACAAAAGAGGAGGTGGCCATTTCGACGATTTTGAAATATGATGGGTCGAATAAGGGACCATCTCCCATAGGTTTATTGGCCACAAATCCCCACAAAGACCTCTCTCAAGAACCCAGAACAGAGGAAGAGGTAGATGTTTTTGAAACGAGGGAACTTGGAAGGGAAAGTTTGGTTGAACTACCAATGGACATTCACCGAGTGAGTTCGCCACCTATTGAGATAGCTTTAAAATAGGGCGAGGTAGGAGACAGTAAGGAAATGGCTGCTTCCTAGGAAGAGAAACCAAGCAAATAAGCCCCGTCGAGTAACCCTGTGGATACTCCCTCGAGTAAACCACCACATGTCGAACTAGTTGCAGTACCAAATGAGGTGGTGGTTAAACAAGAATGGGTGGAGTTGTGTGAACAGCGAAGGCTACCTATGAAGTAGAAATATTAGCTTTAGTTTAAGGAAACAATGCGACTCAAAATAGAGGTTAAGAGGTTGAGGAAATAGATGCACTGGTTAAAGAACTAAGTGAAGAAATATAAGCGGCGGGCTAAGAAGCCCAAAACCATGACGATCGAAGCAGGGACACAGGTAGATGAAGTGGCAACAACTTCTGTTGCCAATCAGATAGACCCTTAGAATATTTGTTTGAAGGCTGTGAGTTTTCTTTGTCAGCTGAGGTACAGACCTGGAAATCCATCGCGGTGCGATATTGGAATGAAGCTAAGAAAGCCCAAGAGCGAGCATCCATGACTATCTTTAAATATGTAGAGCACATTGATATAATGTGATTGAGGCATGCAAAGTAACAATTCATGGTGGAGCAGTTGGAAAGGCAAGTAGCAGAGTTAAGAACTGATAAAGAGCAGATGCTCCATTTAGCATAGGAAGCGATGTCATGTCGCCCTCCTGCCTCCTGTTACTCTTTATTTTTTCATAAGTGCTTTCTTTTCTTTTGTTTGGAAAGTATCCAAAAGGAAATTAGTCACGAGATTGAGGACGATGTACAATTCCTCCAAATATTGAGAGCCCATGATGTGCTAACTTAGCACTCGATGTGCGAGCTTTATATGCATGGGTATCTCTTGTGTGTTGGGAGAGAATTTAATCCGGTTCCACATGTGGGGGGACTTTCATTTAAGGGCCCTCACCTCTTACAGTTTTAATCAGATAAGTTGGTAGAAGGCTTCTAACACGTTTGAGTCAAATCAGGCCATGAAGCCTTTTCTGGTAAGAGGAGAACCCGAGAGATTAGTGACTATGTATAATAAGTAGACTACATTTTTGGAAATTATGGGAAACAAGGAACGGATGTTGAGGACACAAAAGTGGTGCATCGATCTCTCTATAAAACAACTGGTCACATTTTAGGTTGAGGCCTTGGATAGTTGTCAGAAGAGGTGGATGATGTCACCCACATCTGTCCAGAACAGAGAACCATTTGGAGGACCAAATTTTGCACAGGCACTCAGTAGGGTGCCAGGATATGTGGCGTGCATCCAAACATGTGGGGTCCTATAGATGGGGATTCTATTCTAGTACCTTGTTCTATGGCTGCCAGTAGAACACTACACCCCAGCCTATAATGTACTAAATGATTGGTGGAAGGAAGTTCTCCTCTCAGAAGGGTTCAATGTTCCAGGAATAGAAATGGCTGAGGAATATGATCTCGCCCGGCTTTAGGAAGCACACTGCCTATCCAACCCACATTTGCGGAGACGACGAGCTACACGAGGGCGTGAAAAAGGCTAGTTGGGGGGAGATGTTGGGCACCAAATTGGCCTATCTTTTCCTTGCATTTCCACTCCTCTTTTCACCCTTTTTGCATTCATTTGCATATATTTACTATGTAACATTATGAGGTAATTCCCCTTTATCATCTCTTGGGATATTTAATTAATGAAGTAGAGTCATGAAGGTTTCAACCTACAAAAACCACTAAAACTTGTTATGACAACAGATTATGGAGCATAGGTGTTGACCACACAGCATATCATAGCAGTTCCACGATTCACAGCAGATGATCGACCACGAAGAAGTAGCATAACTAATTATAGCTACTCTCAACCTGTTTTTGACCATTCTTGTTCTTGCTCTCTTGGTGCTAGTGATGTGATACAATTGATGTCTATCTTTGGGCATATAGTTGCCAGGCTTTGGGGAGAATTATTCTCCTTTGTATTGTATAAAAGATGGGTCATTCCTCTATCAAGGAGACACTGGTATGGTATTTTAACAACATTATTCAGATTAATAAGATATAAACCCTTTTCTGATCTATCGCTCTCTGTGAGTAATGCAACCCTGATCAGAGAGTTGGGCCCGCTCTTCTAATAAGGTGTTGCGTGTTTCCTTGTGTTGTGTGTATTTTCTATTACTGTGTTTATTTCTTCTTGCTGTTACAGATCTCTTAGATAACTGTGAATAACTTTTTACAATCTATAGTTGATTTTTACTTTTGTTTCAGTAATGTTTTGATTTCCAATCACGAACCCTTGGTTGAGGGCAGATTGTAACCTTGCCCCTGCATATACCTTGCATGTTTCCTTGAAAAGAATACACACCCGGATTGATACATAAACGTAGGAAAAGGAGTGGATATTTTTTTCATGCTTGGACACCAACAAAACTTAAGGGGCTTTGACCTTCTTAAAGTACCTTTGACTCCTATCGACTTGTGTTACTCATGCTTCACTCCTCAAAATGTGGTTACTTTACAATATTTGCCAAAAATTTACAAAATTTGACCCCATGGGACCTCATCCCAATGGGTCCCCAACAAAAAGTCATGACTCATCTCAAGTCACTTTACTTGCAGATTACTGAACTTGTTCTTCAATATTTGAAGATCTACTGTTCCTTATGCAATGGCTTGACTAACTTCTTCGACCAATTTTTGTGGTTGGACCTTCAATTGTAAGGCCCGTGGTTCTCTACGTTTGTTGTAGGGCCTTCAACTTGATCTAGACTGTCTGTGATAGATGGATTTCCTCATCGGTCCATGGCTTCATCCTTGAGGAGATAACAGAGGCCTTCTAATGCAATTGATCAATCTAGGTCTAGATGAAATTTCCTTCTCAAAGTCTAGTGAACCTTTGCAGAGGTGCTAAGTTCTGCACTGTCACCCTAATCTCATCAAATTGCAACTTTTTTCATGGATGTCTACTTCGATCTTCTGCAAGTGTGGATCCTTCTATAACGATTTCCACATCTTCATCATCCATTCAAACAATTGGCTACAATCCTTGACTGCAACGACTAGAGGGGTCATATCTTCTTTAATAACAGCCCTGCACTACTCTCTAACTTTCGGAGGAGTGGTTGGCTGCAACTTAAGTTGAAGTTCATATATCTACAGCTACAGTTGAAACCAAACCTTAACAATATTCAAAATTCACTATTCATATAAGTTTCTCTTGTCTTCTCCACATCTATAGGATTGTCAAACTCCTCGTGCACTCCAGATTCCATGCATAAAGCTTAAGTTTTTGTTGCCTACAAGCACAACCGCATCAATAGGCTTGCTTTCATGTGGTTTGGAAGCTTACAACTGCACTCTTAATTCCTTTTCAGTGCGGTCAGGGTCTAAACTAAGAGAATCCCTCTCTTCTAAGACTAAAACTTGTTGCAAACTAACACCAATAAATATTTTTTTGTTTATGTCAAAAATATTACTTCAACAAAAAATAATTTTCTATACATATAATGCAAATGATAATAGGTGTAGTGATCTTATAGAGAGTTTCTCTCTCTAAATCGGAAGCCAATTTAGTTATCATCATTCAAGTCATCAACATGTCTATCATAATTCTATCATGAATCAACAAAACTATTAGATCATAAAATCAAACTATATCAAGTCCTAAAACATATATCCATCATGGTGAAAACATGTTAGCATCAACTAATTAATCATCACATGTGGACATGACATCAAACTTTCATCAAGGGTTAGAGTCATATGATTAGGGTAGCTGACAAGTGTATCATCATACTTCAAGGATAATAATCACTTCATTACTTCTTTATTATATTATCCAATCATCAAGATAGGGGATCCAATTTTACCATATGTCATAATTACTAAGCTTATCAAAACTCAACCATGGTCAACAAGAAGACCTTGAATATCAATCTTATTGTTACACTTATATCATCATGGATATCATGCTTATCAAAAGCATTAATAATAGTATCATGTCACCATATATCAATTACCATGTACGTAGCTTGTTTCATAAAATCAAGAAATCCATCATGTATAAAATGTAATATGCTTGAAAAACATCAAGTGCACCAATATATCACATGTACCATAAATCAAACTTACTTTCTTATGCACATATGAGTCATTCATAAAGGTAAAATTCCCATGATAGATTAAGGCTTACCTTGTCATCCAATATTGCAGCGAAAACATGACATTGAAACAATACAACAAATGTA
Organism: Pinus taeda; assembly: GCA_000404065.3. NCBI lineage: Eukaryota > Viridiplantae > Streptophyta > Pinopsida > Pinales > Pinaceae > Pinus > Pinus taeda. The sequence continues at coordinate 25,509 of APFE031408393.1, forward strand.
CTTTGTAATATTTAAATGCTTATGCACCTTGACAATGGAAGTTAGAGAGATTTGTCAACTTTTCATCAGGAGCCTCTTTCCTTTTGTAGCACTAGCTCCTCTCTTCCTGCACTAGCCATGATCCTCAAGAAGGATCCACTTATCGCATCTCATCAGGAGGTTATAAGTATGTGAAACTCAAGTATACATGCAGGAAGATAATCAATGATCATACCAGTAAATCTAAACAAAAGTAAAGACATAAAGAAGTAAACTAAATAAAAAAAGGGTACTTATATTCAATAAGAGGTGATCATCTCCCTCTTGAACCAGTCTTCATTATATTTCAACCAACTTCATCAACAACCAAGCCTCATTGAGACTATCCCATCTAGGGCTAATTCAAACTTGTCACACAAGTTTGAACATATTCACACTGATCATGCTAGGGTTTCTAGATTATATAAATCAGATCCTTTGTCATAATACGGGGTCTCTTCTAAACCCTAACATCATAATATCCATGAAACCCTAATAACCAAATTACCTAGGTCTCCTCCATCTTCTCTTGCTTTCATCATAGGTGTCTTCATAAGGGTGATCTCAATGAATTTTCTTTAGCCCAGGTTTGAGTCCATGTTAATCTTTTCCTTAGGGATATATTGTTCTTTTCTTTGATTATTGCATTTCATTATTTCCATATTAAATTCACATAGAGACATCAAGATTGGCTAGAGACCAAGGAAAACCCCACTACAGGGAAAACCATTTCAGATTCTTCCTCTTATTCGATTTTCATTGAATAATTCAACAAAGGAGAGAGTACAATGATCCATATCTTCAGAAATAATCTTATCCGACAAAATAAAATAAAAGAAATGATAACATGAACCCAACAATGAAAATAATTAAAACCTTGATTCAAAAGCTTGCAATCAACTATCACTTTCTGCAATCAAATGTTGAACTCTGGGGTCAAATGAAAAAATGTTTGGTCAATTGTAAAAATCAAACCGTAGGTCTCAACCGTATGGAGAGAGAGTCGTGCATGCAGCTGGAATCCTTCAACCACATGCATAGGCCTGCATGCCTACAATTATAGTTGAAATATGCATGTGACAAGCCTATGGTTATGACACAAAACCTTGGACACATCTGAGCTTTAGACCCTGCAATTTCAGACCTATGTGAACCAATCTCCACGAATTGCCTTAGACCCGTGTGAGAAAAAACAAAAGAGATGCTTCATGATGATGTGAAAATGAGGTTAAGGTCACTTTTATTTATAAACTTCCAAAAGTGTCCAATTTTCTTTAGGGCCAATGAGATCAAATGTGCACATGGATTTAATTCAAAAATAAAGTTTCCCTTGTCCAAATTGAGCACTTCAATAGTTAAAATTGGTCTTCTTGAAAAAAGGAATCTCATCCCATGGTTGGAATTTGTCACTGAACTTCCAAATTAACATTCTTTCTAGTCAATCAATCACACACTTAGAATCCCCCAAAATTTGAATACTTTTTATGTTCTTTGATGATGTTAGGAACATAATAACCCTGACAACAATTAATTCCACTTTAGTATTTTTACAAATTCATAACCCAACTCTGAAGAGCATGGTTTTATCCCCTATCATTTTGATCATGTGTCCCCCTCCACAATAGTTTTCTTGTGCAACACCATCAAAAAATCCAATTGGATATTCCTAGAGAAAGCAAGGGATGTGAATTCTTCTCAAATTCATTTGGAATTGTAACAGAGAGTATTCCTTGTGGTGAGAAACAATATTGGAAGAGAGATGGACAATATTCAAGTTTTCCTTTTTGAACATTATCTGGCTATTTAGAAGCTAGATTCCCTGAGCCACAAAGATAGGAAAAGAAGAATGTTTTTTAAATTTTCGCACCCAATAATGTGGAAATTACACAAAGAAGGTATGTGCAAGTTGTTCTCAAATTCCCGAGATCTTCAAGGCCAAATGCCAAATTTTCTTAGTAAATTGGAAGCCAATGAAGATGTGGTCTATTGATTCATCTTGATTTCTGCAAAGACAACATTGATTTTGACCTACGCCACCTCTTTTATGCAATTTTCACCGAGTCAAAACTTTATTTTTTAGCACTAGCCAAGTAAAATATTTAAATTTATTTGTTAAGTTCCATTTCCAAATGTTTTTGGTCCACCATATCATATTCTGGTCCATATTTGAATAGGCAACATATATGTTTGCCAAATTTTATTTAACCCTACCTATAGTATTGTCCCAACTCCATACTAGGTTATCCTCTGAATCATTAAGGTAGACCCCATTTAAATTTAACTCCTTGATGAAGGAGTTCCACTCATTAACCAAAGATTCTTCCAAATCTAAGTATGAAGATGTCAACCATTTACCTTGAGAAGGTACATCACTTAAGGAGATGAAGCCTTTTGAAGTCAATGTATAAATCAAATATTTTGAAAACATATAGACACAAGCCCCTGCTATAAAGGGGTCCTTTCCCAATATCATTTTTTTTCCATCTCCAACCTTCTAGGCCAACCAATTTTAGAGGAAGGGAAAATAATCCATAAAATTCCTTCTATTTAATGAAAAATTTGTTGTCATGTTTTTTGGATACTCCTCTAAGCCAATCCACTATTGGTTATTTTTTTAGATACTTCTCCTTAATCACTTGGCTTCAAAGAGTGCCATTAGATAGTCCTCTCCACAAATGTTTTAGGGGTAAGGATTTACTAGAAAAGGAAATATTCTTGAATCCCCATCCTCCAAAATAATTGGGTTTGGCAAGGGAGACCCAACTGGAAAGGTGAACCCCTTCTTTGGTCCTTTTTCCAATCCATAGAAAGTTGTACGTTCTTTGTCTGATATGGTTTAAAATTGATTTTGGAAGTTTTGAAATTGTAAACTAGAAAACCAAAATATCTTCTAGCATGAATTTAATTAGAATCATTCTTCCCCCTAATGTAAACCTTTTGTAACACCACAAATTGATTTTTTGTTCAATCTTTTTGAGGAGCCACTTCTAGTCATCTTTAAGATAACCATTTGGCTCAGGAAGACACCAAGGTACTTGAAGCTAGAATCCATATCATCAATTTGGTAAGGAACAATAGACTGAATAGATGAGAGTAGATCCTCATTGAATGCATTGTGATAAAAGGATGATTTCCAGGCACTAATATCTATACTAGAGGCCTCATAAAATATGTTAATGGCTTTGTGAAAAGAATGCCATTTCAAAAAAGATCTTACCCCCATCAAAAAACATCATCCATGAAGAATAGGTGAGTAATGAATTGATTACATGCGATTTTAATGCCTTTGGTGCATAGAAAATTTTAGGGGCGAATGTTCACCCTTTGGTGAAATTAAGGGGTTTTAAATTTTTAGTGGGCGAATATTTTGTGTCATAGTACATTTTTACAAATCACCTCAAATAGCCCACCTTATTTTAAGGGAGAGGGTAAAAAAGGTAAATTTAGCCCTTGAAATTATTGAGTAGTTACAACCTTCCATTCGCCCATTTTCAAGGATAGGTTTTTATTTAAGTGAATCATTCGCCCATTTTCAAGAATAGGTTTTATTTAAGTGAATCCTATGGGCCAAAGACCCAAATACCATATTTATAAAAAGAGGTATGGTAAATAAATAAAGCATTTTTTATATTTACTCCATAAGTCACCTTATATACATACAAGGGTGTAAACAAATAAAAATATAAGTAAAGTGGAGGTATGGTAAGTAAATAAAACGTCTTTTTATACTTACTCAAAAGGTATGGTAAATAAATAAAAATATAAATAAACTAGACGTATGGTAAAATAAAACCTCTTTTTATATTTAGTCCATAATCCTTGCTCTATTTACGAAGGCTCAAGAAAGAGGTTTTATTTAAGTGAATCCTATGGGCCAAATACCATATTTGTAAAAGAGGTATGGTAAATTAATAAAAATATAAATAAACGAGAGGTATTGTAAACAAATAAAACATTTTTTTATATTTACTCTATAAGTCACCTTATATTTACGAACACTCAAAAAATGGGTTATATTTAGGTGAAACCTATGGGAAAAATACTATTGGACAAATAGGACTAGATTGTTATTAATACCATGCAAAAAAACATTATTAATCCTAATATTAGTATTAATAAAAATAAAAATGGCACATGGTATTGACCCATGGTATTCACCTGGAATGTAGCCTATTTAAATTTAAATGGGGGAATTAAACTAGCATAGATCCATCTTTACTCTGGATCTACTAACCCCCAAGAGGTATCAAATATCGTGATATGCAAACTAGCATAAAGTGAAAAAATATTTGATCCCTCTCGGGGCTTGGTGGATCAGAGTAAAAATGGATGTTGTAATTTAATGTATGTTAACCATTTTAGCTTGGTTAAAATAAAAAATGAAATAAAAATCAACTATTAATTTTATTAATTTTTATAAATTACTAATAGTAATTTTTAAGCTCCAGGTTTATGATAACCCATAGTATTGACCCATGGTAATACCAAGATCTTACAAGATTTTATAATTGAGTAAAATATTTGCCATGCCTGGTGAGATTCCCCAAAAAATTATATATACATATTATATTATTGATAAAATCGCCTTCCATTTTTCCTATATACCATGGGGATTCACCCATTTATTATACATATAAATTTAAGGGGGGTTCTTAAAATTTTCCCTGCTTTGGTGTTTCCTTCTTTCTTTTCTTTGAGAAGCAACATACTCGATCCTTCCATAACTAGCAGAAATAGAAAGGGAGATAAAGGGAACCCCTATCTAAGTCCTCTTTAACTGGAGAAATTGTTTGTGGGGAAACCATTAATCAAAATGGAGAAATTTGTTGAAGTTACACAACCCATAATCCATTTGGTAGTCTCCAATCACAAAGCAAATTGAAGAAGGAATAATTGAAGAAAAGTCTAATTTACCTTATCAAAGGATTTATTAAGGTCCATCTTGAGGACTAAGGCTTGGATATTTTTTGACTTGATCGAGTGGAGGAATTCTTGAGCAATGTCAATACGATCATGAATTTTCCTATTGGCCACGAAACCAAATTTCTTAGGGGACATCATATCAACAAGGATAGACTTGATTGTATTAAATATAATTTTTGAAATGGTATTATAAATAAAGTTACATGGAGAGATGGGGTGAAGTCAAATAACGTCTTAGGTTTGGAGATTTTGGGAATCAGAGCTATATATGTTGCGCTAGTATCTCTTGAGACTTTCCCCAATCTTCTAGATTTCTCCGCCATATTGAAAATATAAGGCCCCATTAGATAAAAAAAAGGAAAGGAAGAGTTAAACAGTCCAACCATTAGGTCCACGACTCTTGTCTTTGATGAATTGTTTCAGTACCTATTTTATTTCATTAAGTGACACCGAGCCACTGATCCTGGGGGAGTCTTCAATACTCAAAAATCTTGGGAAATTGGGGGAGTCTTCAATACTCAAAAATCTTGGGAAATTAGGAATCGTTTGATGTTGAGAGCTAATAATGGAAGATCTAGGATGCCTAAATAGGGTGGAAAAGTTAAATGAAGATACAACTTTGAGATCATGTTGGCTAGTGGCAATCTTACCATCCTCTAATTCCAACTCCCAAAAAAAGTTAATGTTTTTTTTGTGATTTTCATATTTATGAAAATTTTTAGTATTACCATCTGCCTTTTTGATCCATGTAGTCCTAATTTTAAATCTCGAAGACTCTTATTCTAGTTTTAGACTCTACAACTTCCTAACTTCCATGGAATACACTCTATGAGCTAATTTAGTAGAAAAATATGAGTTCGAGAAGGACTGAGAAATTTTTTCATGTTTAGCTTCCAAATTCATCAGTTCCACCTTATGTTCCTTTTTCCTTTTCTTTTTCCAATCCATCATTGCCTTTTTTGGTTTCATAAGTTTATAGACCATGGAGCCCATAATAGAGAGAGTAGATTTGTTTAAACTATTTTTCTAAACACTCTTCACCATCTCTCTAAAAGACTCAAATTCCAGGCATGTCTAATCTTTGGGATTAGATAAATCCATTTAAATATTGTAACTAGTAAAATAAATAGAATTTGAAGACAAAAATACATTGGGAGATGAAACTCAACAGTCTCCCTCTCCATGCACATATCCATGTTCTATCTTAATGCAAAAGAAATCAGAGTCATGGAGTTACTCTCCTAGCCTCACATGGTATCAAAGTCAGTCCCATTTTTAACATTTTTTGCTCTGTAACTCCTACGAGACTTTGCCAAAATTCCCTATCTCCTCTTCTCTTTGCCATATTCTCTGCAAGATTTTGTGCATTCAAATCCCTTGGAGCAGCATTGAAATTCCACTATGAGCAACAGGTGCTTTTTAAAATTTTATGCTATGTAACTCGTTACTATATGTTGGTTTGTGAGTATTGTTGAATGTGATGATACATATCCTATGCATTAAGTGATGCCTTTAAACCACGCACATTGAAATCACTGTAACCCACTGTGAAAATAGGGAGATTCTAATTTCTGTTGGTAGTAATGAGTCACTGCTCTGTTTTTAATTAATTTTTTTCTGTCGGTCATGCTCTACAAATGAAGATATAATGAAAGGATACACATGTTGTTGAAATCCATTCATATAACAGATTGTGTTTGATTTGTTCGCGGCTTGATTGTTGCCATCGAAACCTATACTGTCAAGTGGGTATTGAAGGGTGATTTGTAATATTCAGTTGTTGTATTGAAGTTGGTTGAAACCACTGCCATGGTGACATTGGTCTGAAATCTGCATAATTTTGTGCGTTCGAATACTGAATGAGGTGAAGAACTAGATGCCGCCTAACGTTGAGATGATGGGAATATATATGCATTGAATATGTTCTTCTGCATTTGTGTGGTCGTAGATGTTGGATTTAGAGACGTCTAATTACAATAATTAGGTTGGACATACGTGCATTATGATTATGATATCTAATACTGTCAGCAAGATTACATTTATATAATGATTAAAATATGCCAAATAATGTGATTAATTAAGTCATGGCATTATACGTATTTAAATAAGTATTTGGATACAAATACATATAGAATAATGTTAATCAATTATAATTGTTAATGGACCGATTATAATTGATTAAAATAATAGCAGTAATAAATTTCAGCTAAATTTTAGCTGTCCAGATTTCTTGACAGCTAAATTTCGACTGTCCAGATTTCTTGACAGACTTGTTTCAGCTAAATTTCGGCTGTCTAGATTTCTTGACAGATTTGTTTCAGCTAAATTTCGGCTGCCCTAGGATTGGGGTTTTGCACTGCTATAAAAGGGTTGAGTCTCCAAGGCTTGCAATCAACTCAGAAAAATTGTCTGCTCCATTGAAGACTTGATACTCTATCAAGGATAGCCAGAGAAAAGGATTGCAAGCTCTTGGAAGGATTCAAGAGCCAATAACTCAAGTCAAGACCAGGAGCTTTTGAACATGGAAAGTAAGTTGGGTGGACTAGATTTCTGCTTCCCAGAGTTGGACGATTTCTTAGGGCCCTGGGACACAGAGCCGATGACTCCATCAACAGATGGTTTCGGCGGAGCCTTAGATGTGCCAGGCCTAGGGGCGTCTGGCAAATAATCATACAAAGTACCTGACTGAGAATAGACTAAGTCTAAGTACTGAGCTCGCGCGATCGCTTGCTCTTCAGTTACACATGCCCCCATAGCGATATCCCTTGAGATCTGGGTAAGGGTTAAAAATAATTAGGAAAACCCATAAATTAAAACCAACAAGTGGTATTAGAGCACCCTTGTGTAAGAATTGCAGTTTAATTCGGTGCCTGGGTTATGATTTTTGCAAGCATAAGTTGGTGTTCACAGTTTGCATGCTTCTGTTTGACCGAATGTATGCATGAGAATCTGTTTGCCGAATGCATGCACGATTTTTTTTTTTTTTTATGGGTTACTGCTGGCATTTAAATATTTTTTTTTCTTTGAAGTCAAATGTTACCCTTTCACAATTTCTCATTTAATTGTGAGGTACAGTACTCATCTTCTACCATGCGGTGATCCCAGCTTTTAAATTTTTATGAAACAATAAAAATAGATTTGCTAGATGAACTGTAAAGGTAATTTTTGTCTTTCTGGTTAAAACGATAATCTAAATCTGCAGTCGGTTATGGTCCAGAGTTATTTCAAAATCTTCAAATAGAAATGTGAAATGAACTGTGTTTTCTACAGTCGCACAAGAAATAAACATGCAGAGATTATTTTTTCTGCTTTGAGACTAAATTATCTGCCGATATGTATAGACTAAATTCTCTCGGTAATATTCTGACATGATACTGATTTGATGTACTTGCTGTTAGTACCATTACAGCCTCAAAAAAATTTAACTAGGTAGTAGGTAGGATTACCAGCAGCAATATCACATTCATGGCTATTTGACCACTTTTCAAGAAAATAAATTTTGAATGCGACTTCATTTCGCTGAAAAATATTGACGGTTCATACACAAAAGTTCAAATATACTAGGCTAGGCATATTTGACCTTCGTTTTAAATGCATGAGGCAAAACACGGATTTACATACAAAAAGTTATATAATGTGAAACTGCTATTTCAAATGTTTTATATTCTACCCATGAGAATTTACAGTCAGTTTTCCCATTAAAAATTCAGAAAAGGCATATGAGGTTTCAATGCGGTCTGTTGCTGTGGTTTCAGCGATCTCCCTTTGCCTAAGAAGTTAAATACGGGGTTTTTTACAGGTTTCAAGAGATGAAATTTTACAACCTTTTGCCATTTGAAAGTTCGGAAAAGGGATATGATGTTTGAATGCCGTAATTTGTAGTGGTTTCAAGTTTCAACGATTTGCCTTGCCTAAAGGTTCAAAGATAAACTGAAATTTAAATGAACTGATTCATTGATAGGTAAACTGAAATTTAAAGGAGCTGATTCATTGATTTATTGAAATGTTATCAGTTATTTATTAATATTTTTGTTAATTTAAAAATCCAGCATGCTTATCAAAGTTATATATATACTTCTAACTACAATCATATATTTTATTACTCTGAAGGATTCAAACTTACAATAATGCTAATTATGGCATAAAAATTTTGTATTAACGTTAATTACTGATATAATACCAAATTCGGATTTTATCACAATGATGCTAATCATGGCATAAAATTTGTATTAATGTTAATTATTGATATAATACTAAATTCGGATTTTATCACAATGATTCTAATCATGGAAACCATAAATAAATTATTTAGTATTCTCTAAATAAATTATTGAAGCATTTCTAAAAGGTAATGATTGTAGAAATTGCTAAAGTTTTACTAAATTTGGAATCTAACTAAAGGCGTTTTTTAAAGTATACATGTGTTGTTTTTCGCATGAGTCAAGCATTGATGTTCGCAAATGAACCGCTCTCTGTAAGACGATTGCAAGGGTGACTCATGACAAGTTGAAATGACGTGCTGGCAATGGACGTGGGTGTTAGCTTTCCCAAAGGAGGGTTGGCGCCTGCTAAGTTGTTTGGTGCATAAGGGTAGTGTATGAAAATTAGTTGCAACACACATGGAGTAGCGATGGTCGTTAGTTCATGGATATGTTAGTCTGACCCAAAGGTAGATTGACAAAAGGTTTCATGTTTGTACTTTATTCACTACACCAAAGTGCCTGAAGGTAATGATTGCACCCAAAGGTGTTTCATTATTGAATGGTGTTTTGGCTAAAGTTTTAATGGAGCAAATAGTTTTACACATGCCTTTAGATAGATTTTAGAATTATGATTAAGAATCAAATTGTGACGCATCGTATCTAAAATATTTCCTTGTTCTTGAATTTTTCAGATCTAAACATAATGTCAAGTCTAAGTCAGATTAAGCCCCTCATGGGGAACAATTTCAAACCTCTTGCTTTAGTTTTTTCTGAAGTTAATTTAAGTTATGTATCTAGATATACCTGGTGGATAGATTCAAGTGCAACGACTAACATCAGTATGTCGATACAGGGTTGCCTAAGCCATCGCAAGCCAAGTGAGGCAGAGCGCTACGTTTACGTAGGAAATGGCAATAAAGTAGAAGTGAAAAGCATAGGAAAATTTAGATTATTATGTAAGACAGGATTTTATTTAAGTTTTGATGCTTTAGTGGTTCCATCTTTCAGAAGGAACCTAATTTCTATATCTTGTTTGGACAAAAATGGTTATGTATGTTCATTTGGTAATGGAAATTTCAGTTTGTGTCGAGATTCTAAGCTTCTTGCTTCTGGTATCCTGTCTTCTTATGATAATCTTTATTTTCTAGATATAGACACTTCACATTCAGAGGCACTGTATATAGATAATAGAAAACGTAAATTAACTTGCGAGAAATCTGCAACATTATGGCACAAGCGATTAGGACATATCTCTATGAAAAGGATAGAATGTCTTGTGTCTAATGATATTCTCCAACCTTTAGATTTTACAAACTTAAGTGATTGTGTAAATTGTATAAAGGGAAAACAAACTAATAAACGTAAGTATGATGCAAAAAGATGCAATGATGTCTTAGAATCGATTCATACGGATATCTGTGGTCCTTTTCCAAAGGCTACAAGAAATGGTGACCGTTACTTTATCACATTCATAGATGATTATTCAAGATATGGTCATATCTACCTAATAAAAAAAAAGGCGGAAGCATTAGATGTGTTCATAAAGTTCAAAACGGAAGTTGAGTTACAACTTAACAAACGTATAAAGTCCATTCGTTCTGATCGTGGTGGTGAATACTACGGTCGTTATGATGGATCAGGAGAACAGCATCAAGGTCCCTTTGAAAAATACTTAGAGGAATGTGGAATTGTGCCTCAGTATATGTTGCCAAGTTCGCCTGCAATGAATGGTGTTGCTGAGCGTCGAAATCGCACCCTTAAAGACATGGTGAGAAGTATGATTGCTCGTACAACTCT
>APFE031408397.1:0-10170 GCA_000404065.3 Pinus taeda
TCTTGAATATATCTATGAAGTTTTAAACTGTCCGAAGTTGTCTTATTGCAGATTTGATTTTCAGTTATCTATTTCTTCATGTTTTGGTAATTTCCAACATTAGTATGGCTTGCTGCTTTGACATAATATGACATTGAAATTGTTAAGTGATTTACATTAATATTAAAGAAAACAGGACAGATTTACTGTAGTTATAAGGTGATTTCAGATCTGGTTTCGTCTGATAAGATTGCCATAGAAGGCTGAAACTTCTTGGCACACATTAGGAATCTTTGTTGTTGGATTGCCTTGTTGAGAGGAGTTGTTAAAAGCTGAAATATTGTCTGCTATTCCTGTTGTTTTATCGTATTTACTAACAGCCTTAAGGCTGAAAATTCACAGGGTTAAGATCTGGAAAAACTCTAAGAAATGGTTGAAATTTCCACAGGTGGAAGAGGAGAAACCTAATCCAAAGAAATGACCTCCATCAAGCACAGATTTCCTCATCTCTTTCAGATTTCCTCATCTCTTTCTATAAGTTGTTTTAAATTATTTGTTTTCAGTAGAAGACTAGTACTCATGTAGTCTATCTATCTTCTTTTTAGAAGTATACCTGTCAGTTTTGGTGCGTCATGTTTCTATCAGTCCTTCAAGCAGAACTTGCTTATTTCGTTCCCAGACAACAGCTTTTTGATGTAATTTCTCAGCTTGTTACAGACTCTTCTCAGCGAAACACTTATTTTTTACCAAAACAATACATACATATATATAGGCGGACATTTGAATATAGGATACGTGGAGTGCAAAAAACCTGACAGAATTGAGGGCAGTATACATTGTTATGGATCTGGATATTGAGCTTGGTCTGGACACATTTCAAGTAGTTGGGGAATCCATGATGGTCATTCAGTGGGGCTAACGCAACATTCTGAGCAGATTTCTTTCATATACACAATGACGGAAAACAACACAGGCAGAGAAGCTATCCATGCAAACACTGGAGGCAATTTTTGGAAAACTGACGACCGTTTGTTTCAAGGATGGATTAGTACCGGAACAAGAAGGTGCGTTTTGTTTCATGTTTTTTTCCATGGCTATTCAGGCTTTGTTTTTGTAGATGGATCATTGATGGTAGTTATTTCTATTGAAAGCACAATGTGTGCCAACAAAACTGATTAAACCAGCTTCTAACCAAAATTGGTACACTGGTTGGAGTTTCTGTGTTTTTTTGTTTTTTTTTTGTTTTTTTTTTTGTTTTTTATACACTCGAGTCTTACACTAAATGAACCCATCTCCAACATCTCTAACAATATATAGCCCTTCTTTATCCTAGGCTTTCAGTTTGCCCCCATCGAAAGATCAGTAATTTTTCCACTGTAATTTCGACATTAAAACCCTAATGTTGTCCACAGTGTCGCATGAGACATAATTACCAGAGTTCCCTTTACATTTAAACCCTTGCCCCCCTTTATAATTATCAAACAGCAGGTTAATGTTCTGATGTTCTTGTACGTACCCAGTTGATCTCTGAGCTGAGCATTGGAATGAGAATAATCGTTCATCATTTGGATCAGTGCCGCTTCCAATTTCGCCATTTCTTAGCTCCGCTCTTGTCAAAGGTCCAGGTCCAGCGATCGAATCTCCTAAAGCCAACAAAACCGTTAGTTTGCAATCAGATTTGACATCCAACTCATTAGAAATGAGCATAAAAATGGATCGAATCTCCTAAAGCCAACAAAACTGTTAGTTTGCAATCAGATTTGACATCCAACTCGTAGAAATGAGCATAACCATTATTTATTGGATTTGATTTTTCTATGCTTTAGGCCTGTACGGATGCATATTTTTAACGGGTGAGAGGCACAATCAAGTCAGTTTAGAAAGTATGGAAGAGATCATATTTTAATTTTTTCCCAAAAAAAAAAAATTATTATTAAAAATTATTTTTAAAAGTGTAAAGGTATACTTAAGAAATAGATTTAGAAAAATCATTTTGCCACAAAAAGAACTCAATGTTGAATGCATGTGCAGTGCCAAATTCTCCAATGCAAATGTGATAAGGCAAGCCCACTACTCACAACTTATGCATGAGCACAAAGTGTTGACGGACCTTACCCCAAGTGTCATGCTTAGTTATTTGTCTTTTGTTTGCCACACAATGTTGCTAGTCGTGAATTTATTTTCCTACAACTTAATTCATTTTCCTCAATTCCTACGACTTAATTCTACAAAGTATGAGAATGTACTTGCTCATATGGATTTCTCACTTCCTTGATCATGTTTTTCCATTCCTCCCCCAAAAATTTTGCAATCTACTATAGCTCATCCATGAATACAAGATAGCTAGAGAAACCAAAAGGGAAAAAAGTGATGTCTACTATTAAGAGATTTAAAACAACACAAACCTACCAAACATTGTGATTCTCTGCGAGTAGGGTAGTACAAGGTTCATTGTGAATGCAAACAAATCAGTAACTAGATGTTTTGGTTTTGATGGATCTTTCTCTTTCCTGCAAAATAGGATGCTAGTGATTATGTTGCTTCAAATACAAGACGAAATATAACTAAGAAATTTTGGGAAATGTTAAAAGCCTATTAATAGACCCACCTCTTACTTTTATCCTTTCCCTCTACATCCTACAATAACCACAACATGGATAGCAAAAAAAATTATAAGCATACTTACACAACAATTCACATTCATATTAGATTTTCATTTTTTAAACGTGTAAGGCAATACCCAAATGAACGAATGGGAGAATTTTCCAATTTATCTTCTCGTAATGGGGCACCAAGGTCGTTGCTTGTTATGCAGATGACAATGACAACCAATAACATATTATAAAAATGTATTAAACAGAGACCAAAACAACTTGAGGGCACAAAGAGATTGATTGTGCTTGAAATGAGGATGATAATTTATAGGTTTTGGACCAAAAGAGGATGGACCTTCTCTGTCCCTCTTGAGAGGGATATTAAATTGCTCCTTCACCTTACTTGTTTGAAACTTCAAAACACATCACATTATAAGTTATCTGCATCTAAAAATGAGAGAAATGAAGTAGGGCACATTGCATCAGTGGAATCAATTCTAAACTTTAAAACAAATCACATTATAGTTTGTATCTTCACCTGTGCCCATTGCATCAGTGGAATCTGCAGCGGGTAGGATTTTTGGACCTTCTTCATTTCCCATTCATTAACCCAAAATGATAAAAACTATGAAAACGATTCGTAACAATGAAGACAAACAAAAAAACAAGATATCAAACCAAAATAGGCATGGTCGTGCTTAAAATTCATAGGAGAATAACCAAAGAGCCGAACATACCAATATCAATGGAAATAGTAAGCCAAAAATAAAATTGTAAAAAACAAAAACAACATAGTAGACACCATAAACAACTAAGAAGGTGGCCTTCAACAACACATCAGACACCCCTTTGTTGATTTTTTGTAGCATTGGATGTGCTCTAGCCTTGAAATTTGGAGGAGAGGCTAAGGCACATGAGATCTCCAAGACCTAGAAAAAGTTTTGAGAAATTCCACCCGGATGAGGAGTTATTAAAATAATTAATATTTTTAATGGGTTCCTAAGTCTAAACTTAGGAAAATAAAAATATTAATGGGTATTAATAAAGATAAGGGTGAGAAGCTTCTAAGAGATGAGGATCAAGTCTATTTTAATCTTAGCAGTTGATTAGGGACTTAATCTCGATTGTTGATTAGGGACTTAATCTCGGCCATTGTTTCGTCAACAGGAAAAGTATAAGAGAAGACTTAAGGATCATTTGGAGACACACCAGAAGATACTCAATATTTTTAGGAAAATCGATTCTCAAGTAACGGATATCGATTTCAGAGGGAGAGTTGCAGGGTGGAGGAAGAGGAGGGCATCAACAGCAGGCAATTACTAGGGAGGAGGTGACGCAGGGACAGTGAGAGACATCACAGAGAGAGACGCAGTCCAAAGGAGAGACGCAACCCTCGCGCGCTGACGCAGAGGGACGAAGAGCCACTCAGGGCCACATTGAGCCACACAGAGTGACGCAGGAGTGGGAGCAAGCTCTTCAAAGTGTCAAAAAGACTCAAATGGAAAGTCTCAAGTGTTTTCTTTCAATTCTCTGTAAAATCATTCCTTGTAAAAGCAATTTTTGCTAAAGATTAATAAAGCCCTCATCTATTGCATCGGTTTTCCCACATTGGGTTTTCCCGGGGACAATTGTCCAAAAACAACTGTGTTGATGTGATTGGTTCTTGTACATGTATTTTTCTCTAGGTAATTGTGTGATAATTGTAGTAGAATTTATTTTAATATTTGTTGAAGGGATTTCGTAAATAACTTATTGTGAATAGTAAGTAGGTGAAATAAATCAATTGTTGCAGTAGAATTTCAGTTTAAATTTTCACATGGTATCAGAGCAGAGATCCGGCAACAAGAGAGAGAAATCAACTATGGGTCAAGAGCATGATGCAGAGGCATCCACTCAAGGGGACTTGCGTAGATTTCCAGAAGCATGCACAAGGGACATGAATTACGATTATTCTATGTTAGCTTCTAGATTGGAAGAAGAAGTCGCTTGCTCAACAAGCTCTGCCTCCTTTGAGGTTTGGTATATAGACAGAGGAGCTTCATAGCATATGACAGGAATCCGAGAATGTTTTTCAGATTATCAAGAAGAAAGAATGAATTTTCAGATCACCATGGGAAATAAGGCAAAGTGTACTCTAGTAGGAAGAGGTACTATGGTCTTTCAAACCAAAGCCGGAGAGCGGCTTCGAGCAACCAATGTGTTGCATGTGCCAGGATTGGGGATGAATTTACTCTATGTATCTCAACTTCAAAACAAGGGCTATGACATTTTCTTCATTAAGGAGAAAGTATATGTCAAACACCCAAGTTGGAAAAAGAAGGCCCATATTGGAATCAGAAGTAACAGGTTATACAGGTTGCAACTAGAATCACCAATGGCACTAATAGGCAGTAATGGAGACAAAGATTTGAATGAACTATGGCACAGGAGGATGGGACACTTACACCATGGGGCTCTGAGAATTCTCAGGAAAGCAATATTAGGAGTCCCATAACTAAGTACCGAATGAGATGATGTATGCAGAGGGTGCGCTCTGGGCAAGTATGCCAAAGCAATGTTTTCCAGAAGTAACAATAGGGCTAAGAGTGTGCTAGGATTGATACACTTAGATATTTGTAGATCGATGTCCACAAAAGCTCTTAGTGGTACCAAATACTTCGTCACCTTCATTGATGATCATTCCAGAAAGACTTGGATCTACTTTCTAAAAACCAAGGATGAGGTTTTTGGTTGATTCAAAGAGTTCAAGGCTCTAGTGGAGAATATAACAAGAAAGAAGATAAAATTGTTGCGCTCTGACAATGGTGGAGAGTATGTTGATAAGGACTTTATCGATTTTGCACTAAGGAAGGCATCAAAAGAGAGTGGACAACTCCCTACAATCTAGAGCAAAATGGAGTAGTAGAAAGGAAAAACAAGACTATTGTGAAAGCAACTAGGGCAATGTTGTATGATTAGGATATGCCTAAATTTTTATGGGCAGAAGCACGCAACACAACAGTTTATGTCCATAACAAGACTCCACATAGGGCATTGGGCAAAATCACTCCAGAGAAGATCTTCACAGGGAAGACTGTTGAAAATAGCAACAAGAAATGTTAAAAATAGAAGTGCTAAAAATAGCACTGCTATTAATAGCATTTCGAGATACCTTCCTATTTTAGTTAGTCCCTAAACTAAAATAGAGAAGTAAAAATTCGAATTTGATCTTACCAGCTGTTTGAAAAATAATTAATTAATTCACCATGAGTTAATTAGTTGTAGAAAATCAAACATGAAGTCTACGTGAAGACATGCAATGGTTTCTCCATTGATTGAGGAATTTATCTATCAGTTAAAGAGATAAGGATGAGTTGTGATTTGAGTTGTAATTAGTTGGCTCAGTTAATTGAGTCAAGTCTAGTTAGAATAGTTCAAATAGTTTGTTGAACTAATTGTGAGTTCAGTTAGTTAATGCATGCTTGCATGAAACTGCTGCACTTCAGATAATTGAATATTCTCTCATAAATAACTCATGCATGTCAGTTTATTCAGAGACCCAGTTGAGATCAGATGGTGGGACAATGTACTATCAGTTGCAGGAATATTCCTTGGTGGATATCTCTTGCATGCAGAAGGAATTCATTCCTTGAGGATTGTGTAATTACTTCTTCAGTTCAGTGAGTGTGAATGAGGCCAATTCACACATGTGACATTATTGGACCCCAAGAAAAACTGTGCAAGGAAATAGGAGGCTTGGAGGGCTAAGGAAAGGCATATGTAGTGTCTATTTAGTCTCTGAGTTGTATTGTTGTATTGCAGAGAGAGAAGGATAGCTTGTGAGCTGATTCTTTTTGTAATCTGAACATATTTCCACTTGTATGATATTATAGAGATTGGGGTTTTAGGCTGAGGCTTTCCCCAGGATTATTCTTTTGTGTTCATGTGTGTTTGCTTTCTCTTCATCAGTTATATGTGTTCTTATTGATCTTACTCAAAGTGATTAAGCTTCCACGAAGTTTGTTGTAGAAGTAGATCTTGTATTTTTCTTTAGTATATTGCATAATTTGTTGATCTACAATGGGAATTTCTACATGGTATCAAAGCAAAGGTGATCAAGGAGAGAACATTATACAAGAAGGGAGAAGTTCGAAGTGTGTGGTTCCTGAATATATAAATTGAGTTATTATCACATCTCAATTTCACCAATGGCGTTCAACTGTTTAAGACTCGAATATGCTCTTGATGGCAGTTCGAATCATATAGCCTCGAAGGATCGCATGGAAGCAGTATTAGAGGATAACGGTCTAAAGGACTTCATTGATCAAGAAGTCCCCAAGCCGACTAATGCTATTGAATTGGCGGAATGGAAGAAATGTGTGGCTAGAGCAAGGAGAATCCTTCTGGAGGGAGTTCGAGACCACATAGTCTCAAGTCTCCATGGGAAGGAGACAATATTTTCGATGCAGAAAACATTGAAAGATCTATATCAGAATAGCAGCGATCAGAGGAAGTTGACGTTGAAAGACAAGCTTCAAAAAATCAAGTGTGAAAAGGGCGACACGATCTCTACATTCCTGAACAAGATCATCACCTGCAGGGATGAGCTTGGAAGTGTGGGGATCATGATCGCTGATGACGACATGGCAAGTCTAGCTCTCCTAGGTCTTCCTAAGAGCTAGCATAGCTACCTAGACTCAGTTAATGGAAGAGAAAAAACTGCCAGATTGGGAATGACTTTGGTCAGATCTAATGCAAGAGGAGATAAGAAGAAGCACCAAAAATGGATCCTCATCAAATCAAGATGATGAGGAAAATCTAGTCTTAGTGAGTAAGGAGATGAAGGGGAAAGGGAAGGCGTCCCAATCCAAATCTAGTTCTTCCCATGGTGGGAAGAAGTTTGACAAATTGAAAGTGCGATGCTTTCATTGTCATGAAGTGGGCCATTATGCTACGAATTGTCCACAAAATAAATCCAAGAAGGGTTCCTCAAAGGGATCTGATGGTGAGGCACTGGCCTATCAATTTGAGCTAGATTTCTCTCTTATCGCATGCATGGTTTCATCCATGGTGGGATGTGTTTGGTTCCTAGACAATGGAGCTTCATTCCACATGTCAGGTGACAAGAATCTTTTCAGTACCTTGGAGGAGAAGGATCTCCAGATGCGAATTGAGATGGACGATGATGGAAAGTATCGTGTCTTAGGTGAAGGTATGGTTGTGTTTCAGATGGAGCATGGAGCTCCCCTCACCCTGACTGGTGTAAAGTATGCACCAAGTCTGAAGAAGAATCTTGTGTCCATTGCTATGCTAGAAGATAAAGGCTATGATGTAGTCTTTGGTAAAGGAAAAGTATTTATGAGGCATATCGGGACTGGACAAACCAAGCGAATTGGGATTCGAATAAAGAATCTCTACAAGTTGGAGGTAGACGACTGCACTGCATTGAGTTCCAAAGCTGAGTTGGTGCAAAGACAAGATGTTGGCGAGCTATGGCATAGAAGATTGGGCCACTTGTACCATGGAACCCTGAAGATAATGCAGCAAATTTCTACTGGATTACCCAAGGGAAAACTGGAGTAGATGGATAAATGAAAAGGTTGTACCTTGGGTAAGTATGTGAAATCTTCCTTTCCGGATTGAGACAGTAGAGCTGGAGCAATCCTGGAGAAAGTTCACTTAGATGTTTGTGGACCATTCTCTACAGCCTCCATTGCTAAACAAAGGTACTATGTTATTTTTATTGATGATTTTTCTCGTAGATGTTGGATCTACTTTATGCAAAAGAAGGATCAGACCTTCTTGAGGTTTTGTGAGATTAAAGCCTTGGTAGAGAAAGAATCTAGAAAGAAAATAAAAGCCTTGCGTAGTGACAATGGTGGAGAGTATGTCTCTGAGCAGTTTAAGGACTTATGTGCTGCAGAAGGAATTAAACGAGAGTTAACGACACTCCATAACCCACAGCAGAATGGGGTGGCCGAAAGGAAGAACAGATCGATTGTGGGAGCAGCTCGAGCGATGTTGCATGACCAAAGCCTACCACTGCATTTGTCGGCTGAGGCATGCAATACAACAATATACTTGCAGAATAGAAGCCCGCACCATATACTGGGAATGAAGACACCTATAGAGGCCTTTTTCGGGAAGCAACCAGATGTGAGTCACTTCCAAATCTTTGGATCATTAGTTTACTGTCATGTGACCAAAGATGCCTGGAAGAAGCTAGATCCCACAACTAAGTTGGGAATACTTGTGGGGTACACGGATACACCCCACAACTATATGGTGTACCTGCCTACCAGTCAGAGGACTGTGGTATGCAGGGATCTGAAGTTCAATGAGTAGAAACCCATAGGAGTATCACTTGAGAGGGAGCTCAAGTTGCATGCAGACGAGGAACTTTTAGTTCCTAAGGAGGAGGAGCCTCAGATTGATGCGAAGTAGCTGCATGCAGAGGATCCGGGAGTGGAGACATCCACTCATGCGGAGACTTCCAGAGATGGGTGGAAACGCTCAAAGGAAGATGACAGGTTGACGCTGGATGCGCGAGAGAATGTGGGACAACCATCTTCTCAGCATAGACAGAGGAGGTCACCCGAACAGTACACTGGTTACATGGCCCTGGTTGGGGAGTGTGTAGATTCCGAGCCTTCTTCATTCGAGGAGGCAGTGCAACAACCAGTCTGGGTTGATGCAATGGTGGAGGAGTACGACTCCATCATGTGGAACTGTGTTTGGGATGTTGTCCCAAGATCTCAGGACAAGTCAGTGGTGAGTTCCAAATGGATTTACAAGGTAAAGCAGGCAGCTGATCGTAGTGTTGAGAAACAGAAGGCAAGGTTTATTGCCCGGGGTTTCTCACAGGTCGAGGAGATCGACTACGATGAGACTTTTGCTCCTGTAGCAAGGTACTCATCGATTAGATCGATGTTAGCACTATCAGCTCAGATGGGGTGGAAGATCCACCAAATGGACGTGAAGACAACATTCCTCAATGGGAAGATTGAGGAGGAGGTGTACATTGAGTAGCGAGAAGGTTTTGATACCTTCAATCGTGAGTCGCATGTGTGCAGACTCAAGAGGGCTCTGTATGGGCTAAAGAAATCACCCCGTGCTTGGTACACCAAGATCGACAGCTATTTCACCGGGTTGGCCTTCACCAAGAGTGTAGCAGATGCGAACCTTTACCACATCATGGTAGAAGGTAAGCCATTGATCATTGTTCTTTATGTCGATGATCTGATTTTGGCATGTGATGATTAGCTGATACAGTCTTGCAAGGAGGACCTTGCAAGAGAGTTCGAAATGAAAGACATGGGTCTTATGCACTACTTCCTAGGCATGGAAGTGTGGCAGAGAGATGGAGAAGTTTTTGTGTCTCAAGGCAAGTATGACAATGAGATCCTCAGGCGGTTCCATATGGAGAAGTGTAAACCCATGCAGACTCCTCTAGCTGGGAACTGGAGGAAGGAGGATGCTACTTCAGGTGAGGTAGTAGATGCTACTGTTTATCGGCAGCCGGTGGGTTCACTTATGTATATGGTGAACACATGACCCGACTTATGCTTTGCGGTGAACCAGCTGAGTCAAGCTATGGTTCAGCCTACCAAGCTGTTTT
>APFE031408401.1:0-22038 GCA_000404065.3 Pinus taeda
AATCTGTGATTGTAATCCCAGGATGGCAAACAATTAGTGTATTTAATTGGGAAGTGATGATAATTTGGAAAACAATCCTCTTTGGTTAGAAGAGAATGAAGAGAACACGTGAAAACGACTTCCCAGGATGGGAATGGGAGTGTACCACACTTTGGTGCTGAGTTGCTAGGCTTATGTAGCCTATATGACATGGTAATTTTCAATGACATGAAATCTTGGCCAACATCTAGGAGTACCACGTGTAAAACATACAATGGTCAAACTATGGTGGACTATGTAATATGTTCTTAGAGCTTTGTTTACAGTTTGTTAGAGTTCAATATTGCAGCATGTCTTATTCAAATGAATTTTGACCATATGCCTCTTTATATCAAGTTGGGCATACAAACAAGAGGAATATAGGAAGGGAAGACCCAACAAGGTCATAAGAAAGTGCATGCAATTGGAAAAATCCTCATAAATCACGAAAACCAAGAGTTATTTGTTGCTTCTCTAAAACAACACTTTCAGTGGGAAAACAACAAAATAGAAAAAAAGGAAAAAAGAATCAAAATTAGAACACATTAGCGACAAAATGTTGATCCCTCTAATCCACAAAGCTTTAAAGGTGTCCAAAAGATCATGACGTAAGAAGAGGACCTAAAAAACGTTCCCAACTAATCTTTGGTATGATGAAGAGTGCAAGGCTGTTAAAAGATCCCTTAAGGAGAAGGAGACAAACAAGGAAAGCAAGAAAAGGTATAAAAATCTGATAAAACCAAAAAAATAAATTTATTTAACATTGAGGAGGAATGAATTATTCTCGTTGGGAAAGCACAATCCCAAAGGATGCTCATGTGAATTATAGCAAAAGAGAAAGAAAATAGATAATAATATTTGAGATATTCATTGGTTGGAATATCAAAAGCTCCTGTATGAAATAAAACAAGAGAAAAGTAGACCCCCCATAATCAACACTACAACTGAGTTACTTTCAGAGGAGGATGTCAAGCGTGGTATAAAAAAATTAGCAAGTAGTAAATCCCAAGATATTGATGGGCTACATGAAGAATTTTTAAAATGGGGTACTCAGATATTGGCCCCAATCATGAAAAGGATCCTCAGCAACATCACACAAGGAAATTTTCTAGTTGAGTGGACAAAAAGTATTGCTATCCCTCTTTACGAAAGTGGAGGAATTAATAATCCCTATAATTATCACACTATTATGGTCAATCCTCTTCTTGGAAAAATATTTGGGAACATGATGGAATGTAGAATCAACAATTGGGAAGAGAAAGAAGGTAAAAGAGAAAAGGGGTAGGTTGGTTTTAGGTCGAGACACTCTACAATTTCGCATTGCATCACTCTCAGACACTTCATTGAAAAACTATGGGAAATTTAGGGGGGAAGCCTTTTGTTGCTTTATTTATTTCAAAAAAACTTTGACATTGTTCCTAAATATAAGATTTGTAGAAGAACGAAAGAGCTTGGAATCCCAAGTGAATCTAGGGTTGTTGTCCATAAGCTGTATGAGAAGGTTAGTGTTAAAATCAGAACTAAAGAGGGCTTTTCATAATACATTGGTAGTGACATTGGGGTTAGGAAGGGGCGTCCTCTTCCCCCACTATATTGGTTTATATATTGATAAGTTAGAAGAATGGTTAAACAACACTAGTGGAGAGGGAATTCAACTGATGGGTTATGTGAAAGCTACTTTTGTATGTTGATAATATTATCCTAATTAAAAAATCTGCTCAAGGTTTGAGAGATCATTTAAAGGCCTTAGAGATCTTCTGTAAAGAGCTTGGGATGCAAGTAAACACTAGAAAAACCAAATTCATGACCTTCTCTTTAAAGCAGAAAAAGAAACAGGTTAGCTTTATATTTGAGGGAAAAAGCTTGGAGATAATTGGAGAATACAAGTACATAGGGATTTTTTTTCACAACATGCTCTGTTGGGAGATAGGCATAAATCAAAGGATATAAGGGGGGTGGACATATTTTTACCTCCTTTAGAATAGATGCAGGAAAGAATAATTGTGGGACTGGAAAACCAAGAAAACTCTTTTTGGAGTGTTGGTTACCTTGGTTGTTCTCTATGGATGTGAAGTTTGGGAGAGCAGCATATCAAATCACAATTCGAGATAAGTATAAGGAATTCAAAAGCACTTAATAATTAGTGACCTCAAAGTCAACTGAACTATCCCATATGAGATATTATTAGTGGAGGATGGAATGTTCCCAATGGAGGCTATAATAATCATTCGTTTGTTAAGTTATTTAAAAATGGCGGAAAGCATGGATGAACAACGTAGGACCAAGATGATTGCTGCAGAGGAGCTAAAGCGTAGGATGAAAACTTGGAGGAAGAAAAATGACAAGTGGATGAGAAAATGGGGAATAAATTTATAATATTGTCCCAACTCTAAAGAGGAGATAAAAAAGTGGGTACTTGAAAAATTTAGGACTTCCATGTGGGAGGAACAGTTTGGTAGGAAAAATATCAATATATGCTAAAAATTTCAACCCATCACAGTCACATGATGAAAATACCTATTTGAGCGCTGCAATCAAGGGAAAGGGTAAAATTTGAATAGAGCGGTTGAGGACTTGGTCTAACCATCTTAGGTGTAAAACAGGTAGATGGATAACACCCAAGGAAGAGTGGGAAGAAAGAAATTGCATCTTTTGCAGGAAAGGAATAGTTAAAACTAAATGGCACTTCATCATTGAATGTATGTCTTACGAGCACATTCATACCAGTTTGAACATAATCTAAAGGTGGATAGGTTGAGCACACTGTTTGAGGAAGCAAGGTTTCACAAAATTGTGAATTTATTAATCAAGATCATGGAAAAAGGGTTGTTTTAGAGGGAAACTTGAGACTGTGATGTTCTATTTGGTTTGGAGTATAGGTCTCTTAGACCATTAGGCCTTATGGACGACATTAAAATTCATTCAATTCAATTCAATTCTTGGATCCATTAATTCTTTGGCATTATTGCTTTCTTCTATGTGCTAAAATGGTGTTATAATTTTCATGCCAATCCTTGGAAACCATTCAATTTGGTTCCACCACGGTTGTAGAATTTAATTTCAAGAGGCTAAAGGTGGGTAACCTTACTCTTCTATTATGCAACTAGCATTCTAGTTGAAGGGGGAAAAGATTAAACTTGTTACCCAATTCCAACCCTTTTGTTTTTTCTTTTGTAGTTCAAAATGCTATGAGAAATAAAATTATAATGTTAGAAACATGAAAAATTGGTGGGGTGTTAAGCACACAGAGACTTATGGGATTAAAGGTATTTTTCTCTTTGAATCTTCTTCTAAATAAGAAGAGTACTCTTTGGAGAGGCAAAGCCCTTTTCTGGTGGAGCTTCCTTCTTCTTAGATGTTTTCTCTTGACTAGACTCTCTGCAGTTCATTGTCATTGACATTCTATTACACTCTATGTTTTCCTCCCTATTTAGAGCACATGTTACATGACATATGGAGAAATCCATCTAAAAAGATAATATGATGTTGTTCGGTGACGAAATTGATGCATCTTGAGGAAGGTATTCAGGTTCACATCAAAATCAAAAACCCAAGGGAAGACACCAATGTTGCCACTCCACCTCGATCACACTATCTTCTTTACAATATTATTCATAGTTTCTTTCCAACGAAAAATAAAAGAAAATTGTTATTCAACAGATGCAAAACTATTAATCCTGAAAGTGATTTGACAATGAATTATGGCTTTCTTTGGCATATTACATTTGCCTCTGAAAAGTGTATGGATGTGTTTCTCATAGCTGAAAATAAATTTCATCGAAGATGAAATTGAATATGTCCCAAGTTTCTTGGATTCCTAAACTGATTTTATATGCAGCCAAGCAGTGAAAAACTACACAGGTGGTGGTGAGAACAAAAATTTACTTTAGTTAAAAATTTCAAATTTCAAATAGTTTTTTCAAGCAACCATAACTAATTCTCAAGTCAATGTGAAAATTGATGTGAATCATTGATCTTTGCATATTAGTATGAATATTCTTTAAATATTTTGTGGAATATAAAACTCCATCATCTACTTAATTTTTTCATTTAAATAAATTAAAATTTTGGAAGCTCAATTCCAAAATAGAATATTAAATTTCATAAATAAATTAATTGTTTAATTCAGTTGATATTGTATCTATCTTAGAATAGGTATTCCAAAATTTTAGTTTAATTATGATTATTAAGTGGATATTAGAGATTTAACCTTCATGGAATATGCCACAATATTCATAGAATAGTAGTATTAGCATATCAAAGGTTAAGATTTATCTCTAAGTGAGTTATGTTTTTCTAATTAATGTATCTCAAATTAATTAACTAAAAAAATGCCATATAAAGACATGTCATATTGGGAATGTGATATTGATAAGCCACTTAGAAATTATGGAAGAAAACATATTAGAAGATGAGTTGCAGTTCACTATCAAGACAATTTCTTAGGTAGGAGACTCTTTCACTCACACTTATATTCATCAAGCTAGAAAACAAGCACATATATAGGATTACAGTATAGTTGAACATAATTCTAGAATATAGGATTGGAAACCTAGCAATGACTAATTAGCAAAATTAGTACAAACAAAACTCCAACAACACATAAAAAATTCTAGTAATAGGAGATTCACTTCATCTTAATGGAGAAATGAGTTTTCTTCCACACTTAACTAATTCGTACATACTTCAAATTTTTCCTATTTGAATGGCTTTGTAAAGATGTCAACCACATTTTCATTCACATTACAATAAATTAAATCAGTTTCCATGGAATACATCTTTTCCTTGACAAAATGAAAGTGTGTTTCAATGTGCTTAGATCTTGCATGGCATACAAGATTGTTGGCTAGTTTGATGAAGATTTAATTATAATAATTGATAATTGTTGACATTTTCTGCACTTATCCCACATATTCAAGAACTCACCTCAACCAAATTGTTTCACAAGTAACATTACACAAACATTTCTACTCAACTTTAGTTGATGATTTTTTTTTTTTGTTTCTTACTACTCCATGCCATAATCCCATATCCAAGGTTGAATGCATATCCTAAATTTTATCTTCTTTCATCAATTTTTTCGACCTAATCTGAATAATAATAGCCTTCCAACTAAACATCAAGTTGATGAGTGTATTGAAAATCAAAGTTAATAGTTCCTTTCAGACACTAAATGACTCTCTTCACTGCTTTCCAATGACTTTCAAGAGGTTTGGCCATGAACTGACTTAGGATTCTAACTAAATATGCTATGTATGGTCTATTTGTAGTGATCTAGTTTAGACTTCCCACCACCTAAAAATACAATGTACCATCCACCTCTCTTATCCCTTCATCACTATATAGTTTGGAATTCTATTCTAAATGTATTGATACTACCATACATTGGTCAATTTTGAGCCTTTTGAGTAACTCTCTAATATATTTTCTCTGTGTAACCAATATCTAACCAAGCTCTCTCCATATTTCAAGACCTAAGAAACAATGTAATTCCCCAAGGTCTTTCATTTCAAACACCTGTGATAGTTATCCTTTAGATCATCAACATATAGAGAAATCATAATAGCATGCCCCTTTTGATATGACTTGATATATATTTTAGGGCCACTCTTGCTTTTCATAAACCTTTATGAAGAAAGAAATAGTCAATCTTCGCATACCAAGACCTTGATGTCTTTTTTAATCCCTATAAAGCTTTCTTTAATTTGCATACAAGGTTCTTTTGACCCTCCTTTATGAATCCTTCAGGAACAAAAATACATGTTTCTTCCTTTAGTTCCCCGTTCAAAAAACGATTTAGAATCTAGCTAATTTAGTTTCTATTTATATTTTGTAGCTAATTTAATCATTAATATAATTGTATTTAGCTTAGCTACAAGTGCAAAAATTTCTTCATAATCAATTCCCTCTTTTTGTGAGCAATCTTTTGCAACCAATCTAGCCTGATATTCATCTATTCTTCCATAGGATTAAAGTTGGGTTTGAATAATGATTTGGATCTTATATGCACTTTATTTTAAAATAAGTATATTAATTCCCAAGTATCATTTTTCATTATTGACTCATCTTCTTCCTTGATTGCATCTCTCTATTCCTTATATTCATTAGCTTGTTCGAAATTCAAAGGTTCTATGCCATTTGTTACTTCAGTCATCAAGGAATAATCTTTCATTGTTAATGGTGGTTGAATTTTCCATGATGACAGCCTTGGTGCTTCACTTATTTCATCGCTTCTCCTACTTTGTGGCTCTTCCTCTTAGTGTGTTGTGTTTTTTAGAGGTGTCCATGTCATTGTATTCTTCCTCCTCTTTATATTCTTGCTTATCATATGCTTATTCTTTGACATCACCATAATCATAAGGAATATGTCATGCATCATAATTCTCCTCCTTATGGCCTTCATCTGCATGCTCATAAAATAACACATTTTGCTTCCATTTTTTTTGGAGGGATATAACTCATATGATTTATGATTAGAATAGTAACCAATGAAAATACACTTGATAGATTTTGCATCAAGTTTTCTCCTATCTTCTTTTGGAACATGAGAAAACTATTTTCTTCTAAATATTTTAAATGGCTTACCACTAGTTTATAACCATAAAGTTCCTCAAAAGGAGCCTTATTGTCTAAAATTTTAGATGGATATCTATTTTTCAAATAAACAATAATGCTAAAAACTTTAGCTCATAAGACATTGGTAAGGGTTTTTGCCTTTTAACATGCTATGTGCACATTCTCATACGGTTATATTATTCCTTTCAACTACTCCATTTTGTTTTGGAGTATGTGGTATCATGTATTGTTGTACAATTCCATGGGATTTGTTGATTTTCTAGTGCAATTAGGTTTAGCACAATATTTATGAAATTTTGATAATTATTTTTGATGTGTATTCTTTTATATTATTCCAATTATATCATTCAATAATTATACTTCAGAAATTGAACCACATGAAACAAAGGAACAAAAGGGGTGACAATGCACAAAAAAGAGACAAGATTTACCCTGTGAAAAACCACTATGAGAAAAGACCCAACAACCTTTTTAATAGAGAAACTATTCCTATTCAATAAGAAACACACCTTGAGCTATGGTTAAACCTAGTCTTCTCCTCCAAATCAAGTCACCCGAACTGATATTTCACTTTCTTCTATCTAGTTGACCTAAAATTTCGGCACTCCTGTAATAGCCAGTTGCCCAAGAAATTTTGGCCTTGCAATAGTTGTCCAGAAACCTAGAAATTTCACCCCTGCAAAAAAATGCCCAGAAATAGTGCAAATCATAGAGAGATAATTCTATCCACATGTGCAAGATCATGAGAGAGAAGAGAGAGAAACTCAACCTTCTTTCTTTGTCCTTCTTTGTACTTCTTTCCCTTCTTTGATCGCCCATAGGTTATCTTGAGTGAGGAATGAAAATTTCCCAAATGAGGAGCTTGAGATGCCTTTATACAATAGTCTGTCTAGGATGAATGGACGTGTCTCTTGGCTAGGGATAACTTGACTTGGAGAAAATCAAGCTTGTCACGTTTGGAGTAAAAAATTTCATTTTAAAATTCAAATACATCTTTTAAAAGTCACAATGGGACTTTGACTCAAAATAATGTTTTCTTTGACTCGAGCATTAATAAGCATGCTTTACAATGAGAAATATAGTTACATCAAGTGGCCAAAAGTACATTATGAAGACCAAACATAGCTACAAATTCAACACTCCCTCCTAACTAGGGAGGTATTCATAATCTTATTCATAGACGTTCTTAGATTGAACAAATTTCTCTAAAGAAAAGGTTATCCATTAGTATCAACATCATCATCTATCATCAGCATCTATTTCCAACCATATCTCGAGTGGTACCAAACCCATGGAAATGGAATTAGCATACCATGGCACTCCTCGAAAGTGATCAGTCCTCAAATCCCATGGCCACAACCTACGCCAAAATTCTAAGACCCTCAACTAGCAAGCACTCACTCACCCTTCCTGGTGAGCATTTTGGGCAAAGACCTCACTCAACCCTCACCTAATTGGTGATCGGGTCAAGATGATGAACAAGACATCATTCCACCCTATTTTGTGTGTGACTAGGGTCTAACACCTCACTCCACTCTTCCGGTGTGTGATCACTATCTAGATAGTGAAGCACCTTCACCATGCTTGGTGTGTGATCAAGGTCTAGGACCTCACTTTACCATTTCTCATGTGTGATCAAGGTCCTCCTCTAAGAGACACTCACTCAGTATGGCATGTCGATCACTCTAGGTATCTAGGGCCTATTCTCCCTTTCGGGAGAATTTCTATCCATGTTGCAGATGAATCAACACACCCTCTCATTAAGATGGGTGATCTCCATGAGCCCAACAAATCTCTGAAATATATGAAATTATCCCTTGGTAATGGCTTCATAAGAAAATATATTATCTACTCATCCATGTAGATGTACTTGATCTTTATTTCTCTCCTTTGCACCATGTCATAGATGTAGTGGTACTTGATATCAATGTGCTTTGAATTGTCATGGTGTTGGGCCTTAGTTTTGGTCTTATTTTTGTTCTAAGAAACTTACTAATCCATCTATTTGCCATCCATTTTCCCTTCATTTATCCCATTTTGATGTATATTTGATATCCATTCAGGTATTTAATTTTAATTTTTCAATTTCTAAAGTTTTTATGAAAGTTTGGTTTTAAGTGCAAAATTGGCAGATTCAGAAATTCCCGTAATAGCTCTATGGTTGATGTGGTTGCAGGACACTTGGACATGAATTGAATGCATGGATGGACAGCTGGAGAACTAGGACTAAGCCATCTATGCTTAGTTCGAACAGAACAAGCTTTATTAGGCCTATTTGGTGCTAGTCAATCATGACTAGTCATTCAAAAATCCCATAGAAATAGGGCAGTTTTGAGATTCTATGGGATTGGTCATATTTCTTGGGATGGGAGTAATGAATTCGACTTAGATAGATGGATGAGAGTAGATGGGTTTGTTTGAGTGAATATATATCAGTTTGTTTCATGAGACTTCTTATTTAAGAGCCAAAACTTTGATGGCTTATGTATTGACTTATTATACTTTTATGTTGTGACACTTTTGCATTGAAGAGTTAATTTGAAGAATTGTGCTATTATTATTTTGCTGTTCAATGCTATGGATGTGTGACTGAATTTGAGCTTCTGATATCACTTCTCAAGTGTGCAAGGCAAGGGTGGAGGGGCTCCCATTCCAAGCTAAGTACACTTCCTTGTTAACTAGTTTTATTTCTTGTAATCTGGTTATTGTAGAACTGGTTTTTCAAAGCTTTATTTCAGATTGCTTTATGGTTCATGCATGGTGATTGATTTCATTAGTTCTTAGCTTATTCACCACTTTATTAAGTTGGAAAAACAAGTGTTCAAGTTGAGCATCCCTTCTACTAGAATGATGAATTAAAACTAGTTTCCTTTGTTTGCATGCAAGTAGTTTCTTATTGTGATTTTGGTATTGAGATGAATGAATTATGATGAAACACCTTATGTGTCTCTTAAGTTAAGAGATTCTTTCATTAAAAATTTATCCATCTTAAGTTCTTGGTTTTCATCTTTGATTCATTAAGTGGTAATTGAGGCAAAAGTGGACTTCTTGAGTCAAGAACCATTTCAATATTTTTCCTCTTTTTTAAACTAATTGAATTAGAGTTGTAGGATGTATTGCTTTAATCTTTTGAATAACTTATCTTTCAAGGTTTGATTACATCTGATCTTCACATATAGTGAACTTACCTCAAAGCATAAACAACCTGGATTGATAAGAAATAATTGTGTTAATTTCGGTAAACAAATTAGCTCAACATTTTGGTGCCGTTGCCGGGGAGGAAAATATCGGCATAGTCAATAGAAAGATAAATTTCAAAACAAACAAAAACATTAGTTACATCCCTTTTTAGTTATGTTTCTTTATGCCTAGATATAGAGATCCTCAAGGTAGATTTATTAAAAACCCCCCACAAATAGAGATAGGATCATCAAACACCCCAGTTATTGGTAATCCGATAATTGAGGAGTTGGCAGAAAAACAAAGAACTGGACAAAGATTAACTTTTATTGAGAGGCAAACTTTGTTAGCTTGGGAAGCAAAAAAAAAACAATCTTCAATTTCTGGAAAACAAAAAGAAATTATCAAAGGAAAACAACCTGTCTTTCCATCCATAAATCCACCTATCTTTCAACAACCTGAATCTCCACTCAAAATTGAAACAAATCAACCAATGGTAGAAGAGGGACATGGATCTGTTATTTTCACTCCTGAGCAACAAGATGAATATGAAAGACAACAAAGAGAATGGAGAAGAAAGAGAGAGGAGGAGGCAAAACAAGAAAATGATAGAAAGATAGAAAATGATCGGAAAATACAAGAAGATGGTAATGATCAAGAGGCTACCTTTAGCTTTCCAATAGTAGACACAAGTGCAATATTAGGAGAAGAAGTGAAAATGAAAAATATTCCACCTTCTGTATTGCCAAATTTTTATGGAATGTCCACGGAAGATCCTGATGCTTTTATGTTTGAATTTGATATTCTATGTAGAACATATGGATACACTGATGACATTCATAAACTTCGTCTTTTCCCTGCAATAGTAAAAGAAGCAGCTTTAAAATGGTTCATGGGTTTAGGATAACAAATGATAGCTTCTTGGGATGATATGAGATCGGTCTTCCTTAAAAAATATCAAGCTTATTGTAGATCTAGAGATTCAAAGGAAGATGTTTTCAGAATGACACAACAAGAAGATGAAAGTTTAGAAGAATATTTGGAAAGATTTGCATATAATCTACAAAAATCTAAACAACACTCTCTAAATCAAGAAACCATTCAAACAATCTT
The DNA here is from genome assembly GCA_000404065.3 of Pinus taeda. Lineage (NCBI taxonomy): Eukaryota > Viridiplantae > Streptophyta > Pinopsida > Pinales > Pinaceae > Pinus > Pinus taeda. Next base: position 10,888 of record APFE031408401.1, read on the forward strand.
TCTTAAGGGTGTAAGGGATGAATACCTTGAAATTTTGAATGTGATGGGTAAAGGAGACATTTCAAACCTACCATTCAAAGAAATTGTTGAGTTATGTCAAAAATATTCTAGAGGAAGATCAAAAATAGGAAAGAGAGAAGCAAGTTCAAAAGCAACAAAGTCAGCTGCAGGAGGGATAACAAGGGCTGAAATAGGAAGCTTATTGGAAAACTTCAAAACAGACCTCTTAAGTACATTAGGGACACAAGTAGATGTTCTAAAGGCAAACAAGAGGAAATAAGAACGAGAACAAGCTCTATCAATCTTTTGTTCCAAATGTAGAAAGAAACATCCATTGAGAGAATGTCCTTTGGATAGTATTCAGGTTTGTGGTCTTTGTACAGAAAATCATTCCACAGAAAATTGTCTAATATTGAAAGAATTACAAATGAACTCAATGGAAAAAGTGCCAGGAATAGAAGGTTTTTATTATGTAGCACCATGAAGACCATGGCAACCTAGGATGCCTCAATAAAATCAACAACAATTCCCTCAACAAAATTACCTCTATCCACCTCAAAATCCTTGGACCCCTCCAATGCCATGGCAAGCTTGGCCTCCAAAACAATATCCACAACAACTTGCACAAGGTTGGATAGGATATGGTTATGGAAACCAGCCACCTCAACAGTATCAACAACAATACCAGCAACAATATCAATAGCCATTTGCATATCCACAATATTCACAGTCCATACCATTTCAACAACAACATTCTGCATATCCACAATCCATGCCATTTCCATAGCAGAATCCACCACTGTTGTTGACCCAACCACAACAGTTACAACTATCCACAAATCAACCCAGACCAACTCAATTACCAGCCCAACCAATGGCAAATCCGAATAATAAGGTGGACAAATCTGCATACACTGTAGAGGAAGCAACATGTTTTCCCACATATTCGATTCTTCCTCTTAATGATGTCCATCTAAGGTCTGGAAAAGTGCTTAAAAATGATTCTCCTCCAATCATAGAAGAACCAACTGAACAAGGAGAATCACCTGAAACATCACAAATTGAGATACAAATTCAGAAAGGAAAAACCATTACAACTCAAACACCACCTTATTCTGAAAGGTTAGTGGAACAACAAAAAGAAATAACCCTTCCTGAATTTGATATTTTAGATGAGTTAAAAAATGCTTATGTAAAAATTCCTTTGTTGAAGGAAATTAAAGAAATACCAATATATGCTAAAACAATAAAGGAATTGTGCATTAAGAAATTAGGGAAAAAGAAGAAGGATCCTACTACAATCCAAGTCATTAGTAAACTAGCAAGCCTCATGTCTACACAAACCATTGTAGAGAAATATATTGATCCTGGTATCCCTATGGTTACTATATCAATAAATAATTTCTCAGTACCAAACACATTAATAGACTTGGGAGCAACTATAAATGTAATGACAATGGAGACAATGAAAACTCTGCATTTAAACAACATTAGATCATCTTCTACAATTTTAGAACTAGCAGACAGATCTAAAGTTGTTTTGGAAGGAATATTAGAAGATATCATAGTCTCTTTGGATTCATGGGAGTATCATGTTGACTTCCTTATCTTGCAACCAAAAACAAACTTGGGAGGACATCCTCTAATCTTCGGCAGACCATGGTTAGCTACCGCTGATGCCTTCATAGGATGTAGATTAGGAAGCATGATTATTTCACCTGGAGATGAAAGAAAACACATTGCTCTTTATTCACCTGCACAATCAACTTCTTTAGAATCAGTGCTTGAAACTCAAGAAAAACAACAAACTAAATCAGTTTTAAGTATGAATCAATTCTTTGACTTTAGAGAAGAAGAAGAGAATGAAGACTTAATGGATCTTTTCATTGCAGAACCAAGTATTTTAGAGCAGCTTAGAGAAGTCCAATATGAAGTTGCAAGTAACCTTTTGAATCAATGTTTTCAGGAAAATTGTACTGTTCAAACTTTGCGGAATTCTTTTATAGACATCTTTCCTGTAAACACAATCTCCAATCCAACAATAAAAACAATTGAGGTATATCCTGGAAAACATTTAAACATTGGAAACCAGTTGCAATCAGCACAGGAACAAGAGGTAATTGCATTATTACAAAAATATTCAAAAGCTTTTTCCTGGGATTATACTGAAATGCAAGGAATCCATCCCAACACATGTATCCACCACATCTATGCAGATGATCAACTCAAACCTGTAAGGCAACCTCAAAGACGAATGAATCCCATGACGAAAGAAATAGTGAAAGAGGAACTGCAAAAATTGTTAAATGTTGGATTCATCTATCCTATTTCAGATAGTCAATGGGTTTCTCCATTGGTTATAGTACCAAAGAAAAATGGAAAGTGGAGGGTATGTGTGGACTATCGGGAACTAAACAAAGCTACACTAAAAGATCATTTTCCTCTACCATTCATTGACCAGGTGTTAGACTCATTAGCTGGAAAGAAATTTTTCTCCTTCTTGGATGGGTTTAGCGGATACAACTAGATTAGAATAGCAACAGAAGACCAAGACAAGACAAAATTCACTTGCCCATGGGGAACCTATGCATATAATATTTTGCCATTTGGTTTATGCAATGCACCTGCAACTTTTCAACGAGCAGTGCTTGCAATATTTGCTGATCTAATTCACGAATGTGTAGAGGTTTATATGGATGACTTCACAGTTTATGGAAACACATATAATGATTGCCTAAATAACCTTGAGAAAGTCTTGAAACAATGCATTGAAACAAATTTGTCATTGAGCAATGAGAAATGCTATATGATGTTGACAGAAGGAATAGTTCTGGGACACCATATTTCTGCTTCAGGAATTAAGGTGGATCTAGCAAAAATCCAAGTCCTAGTTAACTTAATGCCTCCTACAACACAAAAAGAGGTAAGAAGTTTCTTAGGCTATGCAGGCTATTATAGACGATTCATTGAAAACTTCAGTAAGATAGCCCAACCTCTGTTCAAACTATTAGCAAAAGATATTGAATTTCACTGGACAAATGACTGTCAAAATGCATTTCAAATTTTGAAAGAAAAATTATCAGTTGCACCCATTCTCCATGGGCCAAACTGGTGTTTGCCATTTCATATTTCAACTGATGCATCTAATACCACAATAGGTGCCTCTCTTGGGCAGAAAGAGAACTTGTTCAATTATGCAATATACTTTATAAGTAAGAATCTAAAACCTCTAGAATTGAACTACACAGTCACAGAGAAAGAAATGTTAGCTGTTATACATGCAGTAAACAAATTCAGGCACTATATAACAGGATATCAAGTTTTCATTCATACAGATCGTTCAGCAATCAAATACTTGATGAATAAACCCATCACCAATGGAAGAATAACAAGATGGTTACTGTTATTGCAAGAATTTAATATCACAATACAAGACCGGCCAGGCAAGGAAAATCAAGTGGCTGACTTTCTGTCCCGCATACATTCACCCAATGATCCAAATCCGGTTGTAGAAAACTTTCTAGACGAACAACTGTTTTCCATAATAGTAAAAACACCATGGTTTGCAGACATTGCAAATTATTTATCTTCTGGAAAGTTTCCAACTCAATTCTCTAAAAAGCAAAAACGAAAAATTGTTAGAGAAAGTTCTAGGTATAGTTGGGTAAATGGTGATTTATTTTATACTGGTTCAGGTCTGATGATTAGAAAATGTGTGTGAGAAGAAGAAATACTAGACATTCTGAGAGCATGTCATGATGAACCATGTGGTGGTCATTTTGCAGACAAACGAACAGCATATAAGGTGCTGCAATTGGGCTATTACTGGCCATCCATCTTCAGAGACTCTAAGGCATATGTCAAGCAATGTGACAGTTGCCAAAGAACAGGGAGACCAATCACATCAGATGAGATGCCGCTCAAACCACAGGTCCTCATAGAACCATTTGAGCAATGGGCACTTGACTTTGTTGGACCTATTAATCCACCATCAAATGGAAAGAGGTACATCCTAGTATGTATAGATTATGTAACCAAATGGGCGGAGGCCAAAGCAGTGAACAGAGCAACAGAAGATATAGTGGTCACCTTTCCCTTTGAAGAAATATTTGTAAGATACGGAGTACCTAGACAAATTGTAACAGATCAAGGGGCACAGTTTACATCAAAGTTGGTACGAGATCTAACAGAGAAATACAAGATCAAACACAGGAAGTCTACACCATATCACCCTCAAGCAAATGGGCAGGTTGAATCAACAAATAAAGTCCTAGAAAATATCATGACTAAAACAGTACAGCTGAACAGAAGAAATTGGTCTAAAAAATTAAAAGATGCACTATGGGCCTATAGAATCACATGGAAGAATACAACTGGTTTTAGTCCATACCAGCCGGTATATGGAAAAGAGGCCTTATTGCCTATAGAGTTTCAGATACAAACATATAGACTAGCAGCTGAACTAGGACTAGACCTGACTGAAGCACAACAACAGTGGATCATGGAACTGAATCAACTAGATGAGCATCGTCAGCAAGCCATAGAACATACTACATTGGTGCAACAACAAAGAATGAAGTGGCACGATAGATATATCAAAACTAAGACATTTCACAAGGGAGACCGGGCATTACTTTTTGACTCCAAATTCAAAGACTTCAAAGCAAAGTTCACAACACACTGGCTAGGCCCATATGAAATTGACGAAATCTTTGACAATGGAGCAGTAAAGATCTGGACAATCGACTAGGACTCCACCTCATTTGTAGTGAATGGACATATGCTCAAAGTTTATAATAGGCCTATCAGTAAGGAAGCATTTATGAAACAACTGGTAGAGGATACAGAACTGGAAATCATGGCACACCAGGCTCAACCATCTTCCAGTCTTGTAGATGAATAATAATAAAAAAAAAACAAAAAAAAACAAAAAAAAAAATTAAAAAAAAATCAAAATATAAAAAAAAACATATAAAAAATAAATAACTTGTTTGCTAGTGAAAACCAGGAAACTGGCACCAAGCAAACATGAATTCATAGGGGAAAACAAGGGCAACTTGGACTCTATGAATTCTATATTCTTGTTCTACTGTTCTCACATAATTTCAATGCAGGAAACTCTCCACAGACAACTGACTTGAGGACAAGTCAAATCTTAAGCAAGGGGAAGAATTGCATAAGAATTGCATAAGACCTTTAGCTGGAAAGCTGAAGTATAGATGGAACTTGTATTGTCAACAGAGGGACCTGAAATAAGAAATCATTACAGAGGGACCTGAAAGACCTGCAAATGTCAAAACAACATGTACATATTCCATAAGCATTGCAGAGGGACCTGAAACAAGAAATCATTACAAAGGGACCTCAACAACAATTCAAGAACCAGAGCATGAAGAACAAGGAGCAGCAATAAAGTTTACTTGGCAATCCATCTACAACATTTGATCAACTGATTTCATCCCACTTGTACAGACATCATCCAGGGGAGTATATGTATAGTCATTTTGTGCTTGAAAATTCAAATTTTTCTTAGAAATTTTTAGTCTTTGTTAAGTTGCAATTAGTACCTGAGGATATTCATTATCATTTCATATCCTATATTCCCTATACATACCCTATAACCCTTATACATCATATTCCATTTCATATCCATACATATCCCATATTTATTTCATGATCATTAACCCCTAAGTATTTTTCTTGAGAAGCATAAAAAGACCAAACTGGGACAACTTTTCATCCTGCACATACAACTCAAGGATTAGTAATGGTGATAATTTTAAATATGACCCAAGATGGTCATTTTAAAATTATAAAGATGTGCATAGAACCAAATAAGTCATGCGCTATATGAAAATCTATATATGCCATATGCAAAACAAAAAAATGCAATATATGTGCTATAGTCAAAATGGTGGAGTAAGATTATATATATATATGATATAAACTAAAGGCATGTATATGATATAAGGAAAGGAGATATGATATAAGGAAAGGCACATATGATATAAGGTAAGGTGTATAAAGGGAAGGCCGCATGGAAACCATATGGGAAGACCGCGTACAAAGACAAAACTGTGATTGCATATGTGGCAACGGGGTATTGTATATGGATTAAACGATAATTGCACATCACTCAAACTCATTGCATACAAACGCATTGTTTAAAATCATTGCATATGAGAATGAGTGATGAGCACGGTTATAGATACACGACGGTCTATATGATGTGTGGCAATCATATTGTATGCAGCCAAGGGTGAACAACCAAATCAAACGACATCAACAAAATGACAATCCAAGTCAATACCAGCCAGCACACAGGTATGGGGTAAACACCGTGGCATGGCGACTATTTTTCATTTGACTATGCGCTATGCAGGAGTTATGCGCATACGTTCAAATTAAAACTATGATTCGGCCATCCTCATGACACAGTCAGGGGACTGGTCAACAGGACACCCATACTAACCACACACTGTAGCACCAATAAACAGAGTGCACAGTACACCCATGAAACGGTCATGAACTGACCGATGGTTCTTGCACTGTTCAAACTCATTCTTCATTGCCGAATAGCTCAAAACGATGGTGTTTGGAGCTACAAGCTAGTGAAAAGGAAACTGAAGCGGGTTTGAGAAGATTTAAGAAGGAAAATTGCCCGAACTTAACGCCGATGATCACTAAATTTTTGGGATCCATTCAGGTAACGGTGTAGTTTGTTTAAGCTCGGCAACTGTGGAATATAGTTGTAAACTGCTTGTAATTAATAGTTAATGATTTTTCCCTTGCCACCAGTCAGTTGAAAGAAGAAACAGGGATTTGGAGCGCCGTTTAAAACTCCTCAGTGCTCGTTGACAACCAGGTAATGCCGAAACCACGCATTAACTCCAGCAGTAAGTCGGTTGACAGCAGTTAATAAATATGGCGATAAGATTCACTGCGTAAATCATGGCATAGAACACTAGTAAATAGCGCAGAATTTAAGTGTAAACTTATTGCATGGATAACACGTTAGGGGTATGGGGATCGCATGTGAAGTTTTGTGAACCAAAATGGAGTGCAGTGTTGCAAATCACAACAAAGTCCATAAAACAGAGCAGGCAGATTCTACCTCATAGCACCGAAGATATGATATGTTTGCTTTGTTGTGCGCCGTCATTATTTATATAATTGATATGTCATATGCCTGTGTATGGAAATGGCTCGTATGGTGAACAAACATAATGGATGTGTCTCTGTTATGGACCTTTTTGCCATTGTGCGTCTTTGTTTTGACTAAAATAATGGGTTGAAGTCTGTGTGGGCCGAAAGAGCTATGTCATGTTTAAAAGAAGAGCTGTGTAATGTCTAAGACTGAGCATTGATTTCCAAAGAGAGTAAAGGCAGAGCCATTTAAAATTCATTTTAAATGTGCTATTTGTTTTTTTCAATTTGTTTTGAGGCCGAAGCACTTTTTTTTTTCAAGCTTTTAGATAAGCAGGCCGAGAGCATTTTGTCGATTTTCAAATTTTTATGTTGAGGCCGAGAGCCATTTGAATGAGCTGCTAGTTTTAAGAGCTTGTATGTACATAGTCGAAACACTGTTTTTTTTAATGATTGTATATACAAAATGAACATATGGCTTGATTTTGGTGACAATGTAGGGTGATGGGCATACATGGAACAGTATGAGAATAATGCCTAAGCAAATACATTAGAAAACTAAGGACCCTTTATGAAAAAAAAGTTGTTTTCATATGTATTTTGTTTACCAGAACAGAGTTTAGCATATTGACAGGGATATACAGGTTTGGATTGTTTGGTCAGGGCAGCACAACAGGAAGCATCTACAGGTACAACATCTACTACAGAGAGAAGAAGATCAAAGAGGAGTAAGCAAGCATGGGGACATGCTTGATGATAAGCAAGGGAGAGATGTTGGGCCTTAGTTTTGGTCTTATTTTTTGTCTAAGAAACTTACTAATCCATCTATTTGCCATCCATTTTCCCTTCATTCATCCCATTTTGATGTATATTTGATATCCATTCAGGTATTTAGTTTTAATTTTTCAATTTCTAAAGTTTTTATGAAAGTTTGGTTTTAAGTGCAAAATTGGCAGATTCAGAAATTCCCGTAATATCTCTATGGTTGATGTGGTTTCAGGACACTTGGGCACGAATTGAATGCATGAATGGACATCTTGGGAACTAGGACTAAGCCAGCTATGCTTAGTTCGAACAGAACAAGCTTTATTAGGCCCATCTGGTGCTAGTCAATCATGACTAGTCATTCAGAAATCCCATAGAAACAGGGCAGTTTTGAGATTCTATGGGATTGGTCATATTTCTTGGGATGGGAGTAATGAATTCGACTTAGATAGATGGCTGAGAGTAGATGGGTTTGTTTGAGTGAATATAGATCAGTTTGTTTCATGAGACTTCTTATTTAAGAGCCAAAACTTTGATGGCTTATGTATTGACTTATTATACTTTTATGTTGTGACACTTTTGGATTTAAGAGTTAATTTGAAGACTTGTGCTATTATTATTTTGCTGTTTAATGCTATGGATGTGTGACTGAATTTGAGCTTCTGATATCACTTCTCAAGTGTGTAAGGCAAGGGTGGAGGGGCCCCCATTCCAAGCTAAGTACACTTCCTTGTTAACTAGTTTTATTTCTTGTAAGCTGGTTATTGTAGAACTGGTTTTTCAAATATTTATTTCAGATTGCTTTATGGTTCATGCATGGTGATTGATTTCATTAGTTATTAGATTATTCATCACTTTATTAAGTTGGAAAAACAAGTTTTCAAGTTGAGCATCCCTTCTACTAAAATGATGAATTAAAACTAGTTTCCTTTGTTTGCATGCAAGTAGTTTCTTATTGTGATTTTGGTATTGAGATGAATGAATTATGATGAAACACCTTATGTGTCTCTTAAGTTAAGAGCTTATTTCATTAACAATTTATCCATCTTAAGTTCTTGGTTTTAATCTCTGATTCATTAAGTGGTAATTGAGGCAAAAGTGGACTTCTTGAGTCAAGAACCATTTCAATATTTTTCCTCTTTTTAAACTAATTGAATTAGAGTTGTAGGATGTATTGCTTTAAGCTTTTGAATAACTTATCTTTCAATGTTTGATTACATCTGATCTTCACATATAGTGAACTTTCCTCAAAGCATAAAAAACCCGGATTGATAAGAAATAATTGTGTTAATTTCAGTAAACAAATTATCTCAACACATGGAACATGAGATTCTGTGAAATCTTCACACAACTTTGATTATTGTAGTGTATCACCATCGGTTCCAACTATTGGCTGAACAATCCTACAAACAACCTCTGGAGCCATAATGCTTCGGTACAAGCCTCATTGGATGTGATTTACTCTACTTTAGCATTTCTGAGTGTGATCGAACTCTGCTTCCTTCTCATCCACAATATCATAGTAGATCCCAAACTAAAGCATACGCTTGAGGTACTCTTCCTACCTTCAGCACTTCCTGCTCAATTAGCATCTGTGTATCCCTGAAGTTGTATATATTTTTTTGTAACATACATCAAGCCATAGTTTACTATACCACAAAAGTATCTCAAGATGTGCTTTGCTGCAATCCAATACTCATGTATTAGTTCTACCTAGAACTAGCTCAAGGTGTTCACAACAAAGCAAATGTCTAGACTATTTTTAACCAAATACATCAACATACTAATCAGTCACCGATACGTGGATGGATCTACCAATGTACATTCAGAGCCTCTTAATTTCTTCAAGTTAGTCACCATGGGAGTCGCTATGGATTTGCAATCCATCATACTAAATCCCTAAAGGATCTCTATCACACACTTTCCTTGACCAAGGAAGACTTTGCCAGGTTTCTGTGATAATTCTAATCCCAAGTAATAGTGCATCAACCCAATACCCTTCATGTCAAACTCATAAGCCATTTTCTTCTTGCACCGAATGATATTAGCCTCAACAACTGTCAGAAACAGTTCATATACATATAATAGTAATATAACAAGTGCATTCTTCATAACGTTAAAGTAAAGGTTTGGATCAACTTTATTTTTATGTAAATCCAGGTCTTGTTAGATAGTTACCTATACAAGCATAGAGAGCTCTTGTAGCTTTCTTGAGTTTAGACAAGTCCTTCTTCAACATGTAAACATTAGACTCCTTTCCATATAACTCAAATCCTTGATTTTTCTCTATGTACACCTCTTCCTCAATCATGTCATTGAGGAAATAAGTCTTCACATCCATCTAGTGAAAATTCCATCCCAATGCAATAGCAAGAGAAATGATGGATCTAATGGAGGTGTACCTTCCAAATGGAGAAACAGTCTCATCATAATATTCTCCCTCTTTCTGGGAAAAACCTCTAGCCATGAACATTCCCTTGTATTTGTCAATGCTCCCATTTGCAGTATAATTATCTTGTATATCCACTTAGAAATCACCACTAACTTCCCTTCAGGCCTTGGCATGATTTTCCAAACATCATTCTTCATGATCGATTGGTACTCCACATTCATTCTTCCTTCCACACCTGTTGACTAGTTTCTTCTTCATACATGGAATGTTCTTCATTAATGATTTTTTTCATGAGGTATTGATAGCTAGAAAACCTTTTATGTTTCTTAAATTCTCTAGATGTGCCATTAGGAGTTGCATTTACTTCTGCCTCCTCTAATGTGGATCTAATCCATACTGGTCTCTCCTTGATTTTTGGAATTATGGCTAGTTCTGATGGACCTTCAGGCCCATATCATTAGAGAAATTTTGAGCTCTTAATGGGCCTCCTAAGGAATATTATACAATAATAGTGGAAACAATAAAATAAGATTATATTACCTCATCAAGTTTTGGAGGGAAAAAATAAAAAACTACTTTTTCAACTTGTATTTTCAAATTATATCCCTATGATTTTACTCAAATTTCGAGTGGGAGAACTCGTTGGATATGGAATTCAAATTTTCATCCAAGGAGTAATGACGTTGTATGCTTTTGATGGACCCTACTACATGAAAATTGTGAAATACATGAAAAACATTATTCTAATCATGTTTTTTCATGTATTTCATGATGTTCGTGTAGTAGGGTTTGTCGAAAGTATGCAACATGGATACTACTTGTATTCAAAATTAAATTTCTCATCCAAT
>APFE031408401.1:33734-44887 GCA_000404065.3 Pinus taeda
TACACTAAAAAAACTCTTGACTCACTTGAATTATATATATTAAACAACTTACACTCAAGTTTTTAAAAATATCTCCAAGATTTTGGTTAAAATTAACTAGAACAAATGTCTTCAAAGAGGTCACTTTTCTATTAGTTAGATTATGCATATAAAAAATAGGCATAGTCTTACTTATATAAGAAATAGATTTTTTTCACGGGAATTCTACAAAACAAAATTCAATTTCAAGTAATAATGTGATTTTTTGTTGTTTAAAATAGATTTTTGAATGCATACATGAATTCAACAAAAACTAAACTCAAGTTTTTAAAAATCTTTGAGTGATTTAGTTAAAATTAACCTCGAAAAATGTAGTGAAAAAAATGATTTATTGGCCTAAAAGATATAATTGAGAACTCCAAGTATTTTATATAAAGAAAATATGGAAAATGAGTTAGTTGAGAAATATATAATGTTTCTATAAATTTAATTTTTCAACTAAATACAATTTTATTTTATTATTGTAATTCTTATTATTTAATTTGTCCATTATTAACTAGTACCACTATATAAATTAAAGAGTTGATAATAGCCATCCAGATACTTATGTGTGGTTTGTAATTCTCATAGAATAAGAGTTTAAGTGTCATTTGTAACCCTCATAGAATAAGAGTGGATGTAGAAAAGACAAAAATGGTTTGTAGATATTTGATTTAATGAGATAAACCATGTATAGAACAAAGAATATTTTAGACTATTAAATCTAGATCATTTGTAGTTTTTTTATTTTTTTTTTAAATTCTAGAAACTTTATTTCAAAATAAAAACACTAAATACTATATATATATAAGAATGTCTTAGTAAGATAATTCACATCATTAAAATTTAATCAACATTTAATTCTTTATTAATTGTATATAATATTGATATTTTAATGTATTAAAATCACTCATTAATAATAATATCATCGTGAGCACAATACTCAAGGTAAAATATTTGTTATACAAATGAAATTAATACCTTTTTTAAATTTAAACAATACTTTTTATTTATTTCGAAAGAAATAAATTAGATCATTTTAAATTTTTCCCACTGTTGTGTATGGACATAAATGGGAAATTCATAAAGGAATATTAATGAGTTTAGATGTCAACAAATGAAATTAATACCTTTTTAAAATTTAAACATAGTACTTTTTATTTATTTCGAAAGAAATAAATTATATCATTTAAAATTTTTCCCAATGTTATGTATGGACATAAACCGGAAATTCATAAATGAATATTTATGAGTTTAGATGTAATTTTGATTTCTTTAGAATGATTTAAATACATGTTTATCGGTAGAGTTTAGAATGATTTAAATACAGGTTTATCAGTGGGAGTTTAGAATGATTTAAATACACGTTCATTGGGTTCAGTCTAATCTTTTTTAAGAGACTTTAATTTCAGTTTTGAGTTCATAGACACATTTTCTTTCTAAATGGAAAGGTAAGATTCATTGGTTTCATACCAGCTGATTCTGACTGTAACTGCTACGAGATCATGATTCTTCAGGAACTTTATATATAATTTTTCTATTTTAATAGTTCAGTTTAACTAGTTCATATTTTTTGAACAGATTTTAATTTCAGTTTTGAGTTCATATACATTTTTATTAAATGCAAAGGTAGGATTTATTGGTTCCATATCAGGTGAGTGTGCCTGTACCTGGAAGGAGATCATGATTTTTCAAGTAATTTATATATATATATAATTTTTCAGTTTTTTTTTTAAAGAAAATGTGGTGAACTCTTTTTTTTTAATAAACTCTTTTTCTTGTGAGTTTTGAATATTTTAATTTTTTACCTTAACAGTGTTCTAATAATGTTTTTTGGTATGTGTGTTTCATGTTGCGGTGATGAAGCTTATCCTCATCCTTATTATTAGTAAAGTTGATGTTTTGAGATAAAAATTAAAGAAAGGTAGTTTTGAGATAAAAATTCATAAGCCTATGTAAAAGAAAACTTAGTTTTTGATAAAGATAATAAAAAAAGAAAAATAGAGTTTAAGTTTTATTAGTAACCTTTGAAAAATATTTGTCAAATGACAAATCAACCAGTCAAAAATATTAATAATAACATTAATGGCTAGACTAGCTCAAATCCCAGTAACAATGTTGAAAGCAGTGCATACACTAATATGATAATGATGACATAGCAACCTCAAGAGAAAATCCAATATGTACCTGGATATAGTGACAATGTTGAAAGAGTTGCAAACACCATTACGATAGTAGTGAGAGAACGACCTCAAAAGCAAGTCCAATATGAATATGGATCTCATGCATACCCATATTCACATGAATATAATTATGAATGTAATGAATAATTATACCAGTCTACATATGGATATCCATATAATTATCAATATCAATATCCATACCCATATCTGTATCCATATAGATGTGTATATGGATACCCTCATGTGCCTTACCATCTCCATTCTATAAACGTGGTTGTGAAACTAAATGTCTCTAATAGATATTACTACAATATTTGCAGTAGAAAAAGGAAGTGCTTTAGCTTCTACCCATTTAGTGACATAATCAGTACATACCAAAATGTACTTCTTTTGCTTTGAAGGTGGATTGATTGGTCTAACAAAATCTAGTGCCCATTTTTCAAATGGTTCGATAAGTACCTATGGTTTCAATGGTATCTCATTTGAAAGAGCAGGTTTTTCCATTCTCTGACAATTGTCACATCTCTTAACATATTCCTTGCTGTCCCTGAAAATTGAAGGCTAATAATATCCTAAAAGCAAGATTTTGTAAGTGGTTCTTCTGTCAGAAAAATGTCCTCCACATGGCTCATCGTGACAAGCTTTTAGTATCTCTAGTATTTCGTCCTGTTGAACACATCTTCTGATGATGACGTCTAGTCTCATCTTATACAATTCTTCATTTATCCATGAGTAGGATGTGCTATTGTGCAGTATTCTTCTTTTGTCTCTGGGGGTTAAATGAAATGGCATTTTTCCTGTGGCCAAATAATTAGAATATCTACATAGTAAGCTGATTTAGTAGATACTGCAAAAAAATATTCATCAGGAAATTTATCTTCTACAGGTTGATCATTATTTTCATTTTGTATTCTAGATAGAAAATCAGCAATTGTGTTTTGTTTTCTTGGCCTATCTAGAATGGTTATGTTAAATTCTTGTAAAAGTAGGAGCCATCTAGTTATTCTTCCATTAGTGACCGTTTTATTAATTATCTAATGGTAGAATGGTCTGTGTGGACAAAAGTTGCATAGCCAGTTATATGATGTCTGAACTTATTAATGCAATGAATCACAACTAAAAACTCATTCTCGGTTACAGTATAATTTAACTCTGCAAGGGTTAAATTTTTACTAGTATAATAAATGGCATAAGGAGTGAGATTTTTTTGTCCCAAAACAACTCTTAAGGCTAAATCTGAAGCATTTGTTGAGATATCGAAAGGTAATTTCCAGTTAGGTCCTTTTAAGATGGGTGCTTCAAAAATTCTCTTTTTCAATGTTTCAAAGGCAGCGTGACATTTGGTATCCCAACTAAATTCACAGTCTTTTGTAAGTGGTTTAAAGAGTGGATATGCAATATTTGTGAAATTTTCTATAAATCTTTTATAATATCCAGTAAAACTAAGAAAATTTTTGATGCCCTTTTGACAACTTGGCACTGATAACTTGGAAATGACTTCTACCTTAGATGAGTCTACCTTAATTCCATCTCTAGAAATATGGTGACCTAAAACAATTACTTCGTTAAAAATCATGAAACATTTTTCATGGCTTAATGAGAGGTTTATTTCTTGACATCTTATTAAAACTTTCTCCACATTCCCTAGTGCTTCATTGAAAGAATCCCCATAGACTGTGAAATCATACATGTATACCTCCACACAATCATGCATAAGGTCAAAGAAAATGCCAAAGAATGCCCTTTGGAATGTTGCAGGAGCATTACATATCCCAAAGGGAAGTACTTGGTAAGCATAAGTTCCCCATTGACAAGTGAATGTGGTTTTATCTTGATCTTCAGGGGCCACCTGAATCTAGTTGTATCCACTAAACCCATCCAAGAAGGAAAAATATATTTTTCCTACTAGAGCATCTAAGACCTAATGTATGAAAGGTAGCGGAAAGTGGTCTTTTAACATTGCTTTATTCAATTCCTTGTAATCGATGCATACTCTCCATTTTCCATTTTTTTAGGGATGATTACTTGGGGTGAAACCCACTAACTATCAAATATTGGATAAATGAAATTTACATTCAATAATTTCTGCAATTCTTCTTTAACAATTTCTTTTAGATTTGGGTTCATTCTTCGCTGAGGTTGTGTAACTGGTCTTGCATTTTGTTCAATGTAGATGTGATGTATGCAATTTTTAGGATCAATCCCTCTCATGTCAATATATTCCCATGAAAAAGCAGAAGAATGTTTCTGTAAAATTTCTATCAATTTTTTCTTTTGAATGTCTTCCAAGTTTTCATTGATATTTAAGGTTTTTCCTCGAAATATTTCTATCAAGGAATTCCCAAATTTCTCCATGGACAACAATGATACTTGTTTAGAGGAGAGATATTCATTTCGACTATGCTCATAATGTGAGGAATATTCATTATTTTCTAACAAGTTTAAAAGTTTGTCTTCCTCTTTTATTTGTTTAGTGATAAAAATAGGTTGGATATCTTCTCCATCTTCTATCCATTCTTCAGTTTCTGTATCTATTGTTGTTTTTGTAGGGGGTATACTGTAAATTTCTTTGTAGAATTTCCATCTGAGATAAACATATCTCCTGACCTACAACTGATGAAAGCATCTTTTGTGGCTAACCAAAGTCTTCCTAGAATTAAAGGATGTCCTCTTAGATTGCTCTTGGGTGTTAATATCATGAAATCAACAAGATATTCCCAAGAATCTAAGGATACACAAACATCCCCTAACACACCATCTGGTTTAATAACAGGTCTATCTTCTAATTGCAACAAAGTTGGTGTGTATTGAAGATTAGGAAGCCTAAGTGTATCCATCACTTATTTTCTCATTATGTTTATGGCCACTCCTAGGTCAATCAGTGTGTTTGGTATTTCAGTTCCATTGATGTGAATTTTTACAATGGGTCTTCCTGGGTCTAGATACTTTTGGATTATCATTTTCCCCATCATAATGTCTACAATTTTTCTGGTTAACTGGATTTTTTTATATCTTTTATTTTTCTTACTAATCATTGTGTACTTAATTCCTTAATTGTTTTTGCAAAAATTGGTATTTATTTTATGGCTTGCAATAAATAAATCTTAATACAAACATTTCTCAATTCGTTCATCATATTATAATTAGGCATGATAATTTTTTTCTCTACTCCTTCATCAATTTTTAATCTGTCTGGGAAAGGTGGCTTAACTGATATTGAAGGTTGTTCTATGATAGGAGTATTTATAGGAATTTCTTCTGTTTGTCTAGTTTCTTTTTGTGGAAGAGAGGTCTCTCCTTCTTCTAATTGATTCTTATATTTATAAAGATCCGATTTTGTTTTCTGAATGACAACGGAAGGGTTTTTTGGTAATACCCTTCTAGACCTCAATTGAACATTGTTTAGGTCTAGTAGGGTTATTACATAAGTTTGAGGATTCTGACCCTCCATGTTGTATACTAGTTGTTGTGGTACTTTATTATTAGGATTTGGAAGTGGTTGAGTAGGTAGTTGATTTGATTTTTGTGGAAATGGTAGGGAAAGTTGCAGATTTTGAATCTGTACTAGGACTTGTGGTAATTTATTAGTTTGAGGAATTTGATTGGATGGGGATAATAATTGTGGTGGAATATAGGATGGCGAGTATTGCTGATATTGAGCATAGGCTCCATAAGGATTTTGACATCCTTGATTCCAAGGTTGTGATTATGGTAGAGCCCAAGACTGCCAAACTGGATTCCAATTACTTTGTGAAGATTGGGCAAATTGTTGTGGTCTAAATCCTTGTGGTTGATTTGGTTGGGAGTTTTTCCATGCTTGTTTAGCTAAAAAGTAGAGAGGGTCTACTGGTTCTGAGATCCCTTCGTCATTGAATACAGCCTTGAGACCTGGTAAGGATGGAAATTCCTTTGTATCATGATTATCCACACATATGACATAGGTTTCTATGACTTATGAGTCTAAGGGACATTCTCTCAGAGCATGTTTCTTCCGACATTTGGGACAAAAGATAGATAATGCAACATTTTCAGAATTTTTCTTGTTCTGTATTTTGAGGGTGTCTATCTGTTCACTTAAGCTCCCTAAAATATTTGTCTTAAAGGTATCAAGCAGGTTCCCTATTTCTGCCCTACTAACTGTTCCAACTGCAGACTTGTTTATTCTTGATAATAGAGGGTCTCTAAGACTCTTTCCAACTCTTGCTTTGCCCCTAGAGCTATGTACACACAAATCACAAATATCTGAAAATGGGAGTTGGGAGATATCTCCTTTCCCCTATCAGGTTAAGTAGATCGATCCATTCATCTTTAACAACTCTGAGTAAAAGATCTTTTAAGGTTTCTTCATCCAAATTATCCACTTTTGCTCTTTTAACATTATAAACAAATATTTCTACTAAGTCTTCAAGATTCTCATCTTCTTTCTGTGTCATCTTGAAGAATTCATCCTTAAGGTTGCTAGGCATATAATAGTCTCTATACTTGCCCAAGAAAGCCTCCATCATTTGTGCCCATGTTGCTATATAATGCACTCCCAAACTCATAAACCATTTTAATGCTGAGTCTTTTAATGTGGCAGGGAATAATTTCAACTTTTGAGCATCATGTAGATAGTCATGATCTGCACAATACTTCAAATTCAAAGAGAAATGTCTCTGGATCCTCATTTCTTTTCCCATAAAAATTAGGAAGAATCGAGGGTGATATATTTTTCATTGTGAGGGTTGTATCCTCATCAAGGATAGGGAATCTCGAGAGATCTTGATTTCCCCCACCTCTATCCCCTCCTCTACCTCTACCTCTTCCTCTTCCTCTACCTCCAATCCTATCCTCTTCACCATGGAAATTATGTACTTCTCCTTCTTCTTCAGCCATGATAGATTCTTCGGAACTAAGATAGTGTTCTTCTAATCTTTATGGTTCCTCTATCAATGGTTGTTCAAAATAAGTTTCCAATCCCTCCTCTTCATTGGGAATTTCTAATTTTTCTCCCTCGGTTTGTTCACTAGTGGAGGACATAAATATTACTCCTGTGGTTGGGGATGTAGGATTTTCTTCAATTACAACCTCAGTAGAGGAAGTAGACGAAGTTTTGGATTGAATTTCTGATCTTGAGACTTCAGGAAGTCTTTGTCATCCCCTAAATGGAATTTGGGTTTGAGTAGGTGGTGTCGAATCTCGAAATCATGGTGGAGTGAGTGGATTTGTGGGAATTAAACTTCTTCCTCATCCTACGAATCTACCTCTAGAGTCTCTATCCCTACGCATGTCATGTTTTTAAATTAATGATGGTTTTGTTTGTTGTTTTTTTTATGGCTTATAATTATACTTCCCCGGCAATGATGCCAAAATGTTTGGTCAATTCAATGTCCTTGAATTAGCAATCATAAATTGTCAACCAGGGTGCGTAGATTGACGAATTATAGGTGCACAATATGTGCTTAGAAGCTATCATAGTATGTCATTATGTATTTGTCACAGTCTAGTCCAAGGGTAGAGGTGATGTTGTTAGTTGAACTAATGTTGTCATTCTTAAGGATAAGTTTCCTAGGAATCAATCATTGTTCAATCAGTTTGTGGATGATGTGAGGGTGGTTTTACTTATGTTAAGTTGTTTAGAGTTTGATTCTAAACCTCTTGCTACAGCTCCTAACCTTCTAAGTGTAATATAGAATCTTACTCTAACATCTATGAAGGAATTACTTTTGAACTCAATTGTTTTAGGAGAAGTCTTCTCACTTGTTCAATTTCTGTTCAAGCATTGTAATTCAAGCAACATTTTTGAATTGAACACACTCAATTATGCTGGATAATAAGAAAAGAAAATAATTGTGCAATACCAAGTATAAATCAAGGTAAAAAGTAGTATAATCTAGGTATAAAGCAAAGTAGAATTCTTATGCAGGTAATGATTTGAAATCATTATTCAACATAGTCACACAAAACAAAGTAATTGAATAATTGAAAGAAATCAAATTGCATTTGATCAAAACCTGACACTAATTGTAGGGGCCCTCCAAATAGTAGTTTAGAGCTTTAAACTAGTACAATACTTGCACACAAAAACCAAATTCATTCACATGAAAATCATAAACTATTCAGAAAACATTTCATATGGCACACACCCAAATACTAGTGCGGCCATTGAATTTATAACATGTCTTTTGCATAAATATATGAGAATTCTAAGCCTAACATCTCTTAACCCTATCTAATCTTATATCATGAAACAATCGTTTTGCTATTTTGAAAGCAAAACGATAAAGTTTCAGCTTATCTCGGCTCCGTGTTGCGTTAATTTGACCGCTGACTTGGGGTTTGACAGTGATCTCTTATGCCATATTTGGAAAATGGTTTTGAGTGAATAGGAAGGTATTCATGAGGGAATCATCTTATATCCATCCACACCTTTCGTTACTAAACTGGAGCTTTGAAACCTCATGAACAATGAAGGCAGCTACAGAATCCTAGACTAGCTGCGGAAACATGTCAATTCGGTAGCTAATTGCAAATTTAATTAAAACAATAGGGTATTCATCTAAATATGAACAAGGAAACATACTAATGCATACCTTCATCAAAACCTTGGAGATATGGATTTATTATGTAGTGCATATATATGAAAAGGAGAGGATTATTAGGCAAAAAGGATGTCACATTAGGGAAATCTTCAGACTCTACAGTCTCCATCTTTCATCCTCAGGTTATAAAACTTTTTCCATAGGAATATTTTATTCACCAGAGACTTAGATTGGTACAAAGTCCCTAACTTGTCCCACAAAGCCTTGTTGGCATTATGATGCATGTGTTGTACTTGATGGAAACCCACTTGTAGTAAAATATCTCACTTATACATAACTAGATGAATCTACATAAGAGAGATCAGATGTGACAGAACACATGGGATGCAGGGTAGCTCAAAGGAACTAGTTCAGATGTAATGTACAATGACAACTCATTAAGTTGACGGTTCTTAGTATGGAAAGTTAACTTTTCCATCAAGTTCAAAGGGGGAGATTGTTTGCATTATGATACAAGTGTTATCCTTGATGGCAACTCACACAGGTGGTAGATCATAGTGCAACAGGTCAGTAGCAAAGAATTGATGATCAAACTACAAAGAATGAAGAAAGAAAAGTATACGCAAGTTCACTATATACCAAGTCGCGTACATACGTAGGTTCACTATATACCAAGTAGTGTATACACGTAGGATCACTATATATAAAGCAACGTATATTGTACACATGCACTTTCACGCAAGGAAAGGCGCGTACATGTCGGAAAAATAAGTTTTGGGTCTGTGGTATTTGGTCCATGGTATTTTGGTATTTGGTCCTTGGTATTGCGTCCGAAGTGTTGAACCCAGGTATTGGGTCCCTAGTATTGGTTCTAAATGGTTTTGGACCATGGTATTGAGTAAGGCCTAAGACTATAAAAGGAGAAGAAGATCATTAGGCAAAGGTATTCAAAAAATCTTGAATATCTGATGAAGTATGAGATCTAGTATGTAGGTTATGGGTTCATGATGCTTTGCTTGATCTGAGCTAAGGAGGAACCTCAGCGGTTAATGGAGAACAAGATCTAAGGATAGATCTGGATCTAATGACTTAGAATGAATCATCTCTATACGGTTTGATCTTGTTAAGTCTAGATCTGTATACCGACACATGTAATGTTCTGTAAATATTATGATCTGGGTATAACTCAAGCTTGGAATAGCTGCAAAACATGAATGAATATTTACAGATGTATACGCTAGTTGACTATGATAAAAGCACATACATATGCAGGTTAGATACATCTAAGTAGCATATACCATATGAGCTATGATGTTTGAAGTTATAGATGGTTCTGGTTGTTGATGAGTTCTGATGACTGTTTACTGGTGTCAGTATTCTACATATTTAGTTTGGTTGACTGTGTTTAGCTTCAGTGTTGATGGATGAGATCTATAATGGATTAGGATCATAATCTTTATGTGATCTGATGGACTAGATCTAGTTGCTAACATATGTAATGATCTGGGTATGTCTGAAGTCAGGAAGTGCAACGAAGTTATAAGTAAGTAATTGATGACATATACGCTGGTTCGCTTTGGTGAAGTTGCGTATACACGCTGGTTCGGCTCTTCCAAGTAGCATATGCACTCTAATGCATGATTTTTGATGATACAGTTAGATCTGAACATTGTTGCAGAGTTCTGTGTTTTGCTCTGTGTTCTGGTGACTGCAGTTTGTTGACAGGGTTTCAGTGATTCAATATTGGGTGATTCAGAGATTGATGATGCTAGTGTTGATTGATTGTGTGCTTCAATGATATTGATGGGTCCAGTATGAAAATTGGATGAAACGTGGCCTTCAGATCATGGTGTTGTACTTCAGGAGTATCTAGTCTGAAAATTTATGAAATGTGGTACCTGTAGGTTGGCACCTACATACTAGTAAATCAGCTAAGACAAGAGCTAAGGGGGTGGTAGCTCCCTTCCTGTAGCAACTGGAAAACGAGTGAAGGTTGGAGCATTCAGTAGGTCGGCACCTACATACTACTAAAAGGATCGGCTAGTACAAGAGCTAAGGGGGTTGCAGCTCCCTTCCAGGAGAAGCTGGAGAACAAGAGAAGGTTGTAGCCTTCTACAGGTAGAAACCTGCGTACTAGTATAACACTGCATAAATATAGAAATATTGTAAAAATAATTTTCTTATTATAAGAAGATAGAGACGAATTGCAGCAGGTGGTTTTCACCCACATTGGGTTTCCACCTTACATCTCGGTGTTCATGTGTGATGATCTGTTCTATTTTACTGCTCCTATTTGTTTTTCATATGGTTAATAATGTTTTGATGCACTCATTAAGGATCAACTAAATAAATTATAAGTTTACTAGATATACGCTTGTTGCATTACACACAGTTGCGTATACACGCGGTTTGCCTTAACTGAAGTAGCGTA
>APFE031408403.1:17105-36946 GCA_000404065.3 Pinus taeda
AGTTCAAGAGTGAAGAGTTTAATCATGAGTTGGACGACTTCAAGTGCAGAATGTGAGTCATAGAGTTCTTTCAGCTTTTGTAAAGCTTCAAAGGAAGTGGAATATGATGAAATATGGCGACTCACATCTTTATTTACAGATGCTACGATTAATGGATAAGCTTTGTTGTTCTTGTTTTCCCAAATGGCAAGCTCTTTATCTGAGGTAGGCTTTTCTCGGTCACTGTCTCCTTCTCCAACACACACTCCTTTCCACAACTCATTGAAGATGAGGGTGTGTTGTATCATCTGGGACCAATTAGGATAGTTCTCCTTGCCAGTGAGAACTATTCCTACCATAGATATGATTGAATGCATTGTAAAATCCAAGAGCTGTAAAAATACTTCTGCTGCTAAAAGAAAATTGATTGCTTCTGATATCAAAATGTAATCTGGTCTCAAAAAATGTGTTAACTATCTTAGTCACTTTGAAAACAGCTTTATGAAAATAACACTATGGTATCCCAACCAACACTATGGTATAATACATATGTATGTATTCTCAAGCATTATGCCTCGCTGCCCTAAAAGTCTTCACTGCATATAATAAAGTCTTTACTGCATATAATATTTTAATGTACTGTATTTTAACACCATTCAAACATTAACGAGATTCAAACCCATGACCTATACAATACAAACTTCACAACTTTACCAATACACCATTGAGGTTTATCCTTGGAGACCATTGGTAGCAAGTTAAAACTCCACTCAAGATGCCCCGAGTTCGATTAACCATAGGCAGAGGCACACAGGAAACAAAGGCGGTACTATAGGGATCGATTCGCAGGCCTCAAGCAGCAGCAAAATTTTTTATTTTTTATTTTATATAAACTATATACGCTGAGATGTAGGCATGCCACGGAACTTGGTCTCTGCCATTTTAGCGTATTTCCATACAACGAAGCTTAAAATCATCCAAAAAAATTGTCTCAACGCATCATTGGAGAGTACCTGTAGAATGGGCAGGAACTGGGTCGTAACCTTAGTTCAAACCCACAACCATCGAATCTGGAGTGACTGTCCATAGCCCATTTTGTAGATTAATGGGATGGGATAGACAGTGAAGTGATTTGGAACTGGAATGTGTATCCCATGGTTGATGGCCTATTCAAAAGTTCGTTTAGATTCATCCGATGGGATAAGGTTTCGAGTGTGCTTGCCCTGAAATAACATCTCACACAAATATGAACCCACAGTGAACTAAAATGGAAGTTGCAGAGTGTAGCGGCGAGAGTGAAATGCGCAAATGAGGAGACCTGTACTTAACACTCATTCTGGCGACATTCATAGAAGCGCAGAGAGCGAAGCCGAATCCGACAGAGGAATATGGAGAGCCAAGGGCAAATGTCGTCCTCCTACCAACGCTTCCCAACAATCAAAAATCGAGAATTGAAGGATGATTACATGAAGTTTGAGCTGAGGATTCTTGTGCATAGGCTCGGTTTGATTCCCCCTTGGATTGATTTTTGTGTATCCGTTGATACACGAAAAGGTGAAAAACATTGTCAAATGCTCCAGAAACAGTTTCCCCGAACAGCTTAGAACAAACCGGAATGGTCGCTAGGAATGGTCACTATAGTGGGTAAGCCTTGGAAAATTGGAGCCAGCAATTTGGAATATGGACAGACCAGCATCAGACCAGCGTTATGGATAGATACGTTATGGCAAAGGCAGCGCATTATGTCAGGACAGATGAATTATGGCAGAGGCAGTGTATTATGTCAGGACAGATGCGTTATGACAGAGGCAGCGCGTTATGTCAGGATAGAGGAGTTACAAGGCACACGAGCTAAAAAAGGAGCTGGCTCTGATACCATGTCAGGCCAGGAGTAACTCCAGTTTGGCAGAAAACTGATACAATTTATTTCATTAGGTAGCTATTGTTATATACAAAGAATGTGACTACTCAATTCATCCTCTTGATGACTGTTCACATTCCAAATTCACCCAATCTCATAAGATCAGGTGTCAACAAATTTTTCTATTTAATAATATGGCAGTTTGTAATAAAATAATATATAGAGTTATTTTTCTACTACTTATGGTATTGAAACAAAACACCAATACTTTTTAAATAGTACATGCATATTTGGGAATTACTTTATATATATGATTGCATGCTCAGCCATTTATTTTCCTTTTAGTGATCATTAAGTATTTATTTCTTTGTTCATTCTTTATCTAACCAAACACATGTTAACTAATAATTGGTTAATACATGCTTGAAACATTCCTGATTATAAAAAACCTATAATAGTATTCTTACTTGTTTGAACACCTCAAAATATAAGAAGAACACGCTCTTCCAACCAATGAATTGAAAACACTATAATTTTCCCCGAGCCTCAGACTTATCTATTATCTATAACTTACCATTATTAAATGATATTTTTTCTCATTCCGATGCAAACTCTAGCAATGTATTTCCTTTTCTCCAATTCTTCCTTGTTCTCTATGCTTAGAATTTTACTGAAAATATTTTCTTCTTGTACTCCAACATTTCATTTCTCTCCAGCTATGTTTCTCCCTCTTCCACCTAGCATAACACTTATATCTAATTACATTTTCTCTTGGTGGTTATTATTCCTCCTAGAATCTTGGGTAACCAAGAGAGGTTATAATATGACAACTTCCACCTTTACTTTTCCACTACCAATGACTTCAACCACTTGAACAATTTGTTGATAATAGAGCCGCCCGACTACTCATGTGTTGGTTCCCTGAATATTTTGTGAAATAGTATTTTATTTATTATTTCACATAAATATTTAGATTTATCATTCAAAATGTTTAAATTTTTTCTAATATTTTACTTCTACTACACCATAAATAAACCTAGGAAAAACATATTTAGATATAATGAGAGATTGTGTAAACAACAAGAGGCATTAGGGTACCCACGAAAAAATTTAATTAATGGGTCAACCAACCTAAATTCTCTTTGGGTGACCATATTCAACCTTGGTTTTGATGGACACAATGTTTACATGATAATTAACAAATATATTGAGCTTCTATTCAAGTATGATCAATTACAATTAAATATCGTCCAACTAGAATTATGTCTTTTGTTAGGATTTACCACTTTACTACATCTCCATTGCCATGAATTTCTTTATTTTCCAATAAACATCAATTTAATGGAGGTATCAAGTTTATCAAGCATAGATACAACTAGTATCCAACACCCAATCCCCCATTCCAGTTAGGATCTCCACATAAGACATGTTCCTATGCCTCTGACTTACTTCTGCCTTCGCTTTGGCTAATTCAATTTGGATAGTTGATGAGGTACATAAAAAGTGTTGCAAAGCTACATTGCAACTACCACACTTAGAAATAATTTCAATTTGTTGTTGCTTCAAGGTATGCATGTTGATTTTAGGTACTGAGTATTCCCTTGGCTTGTGTTGATTTTATCTAAGTTTGATATCATTCTTTCAAGACTTGGTTGCATGTTTTTTTCTCTCATGTCCAATTGATCCCACACTTAGTCATTTTGATAGCATTCACTATATTTGCAATTTTCTAACTCCCTCTTGGAATTGTGCACTACACAACATTAAGTCAGAGTGAAGCATCCTTTCCTCTTGGAACTACATACTACGTAAGCATTGCCTCCAAGAACTACACGTTGTGTAATCACAATGCTCGATCTCTTTCTCTTGTCCTTGAAAACTGCAAAATTCTCCCTCACAGTCAGTCTTCCATTGTGCACTTCATAGTCTCAGTCAAGGTTCAATCCTTATTATCTCCTTGATATTCATAATTTTGGAATCACTTGGCTCAGTCTTCCCTAAATTGTGCATTGTGTAATCATGGAAAGTAAGCTTGCCTCACTGCATCGTTGTCCCCCTCAACTGTGCAATTTTTTCTTCCAGTCTCATAGCCACTATGCATTGCGTAGTCATAGTGACTATAAATTCATTAATTCCTCCTATAACTACATACTACACAATCCCTGAGCCTCCTCCTTTTCCCTTTATTATGTCCTAGGTGCAAACAATGAATTACATGAAGATGTTAAACTAGGCGATTTCCAGGTTGATGACATCTTTTCATGAGTAAATTTCATCTCCAGGTACTATACCTTAACACGAAAGGATGATACTCAAGGAGGGTTCCATGGAGATCATGTAAGAACACACTTGTGAAGCTAAAGAGAAAAAGAGACTATCAAGCAAGAATATGAAGGGACACTATATCACAACAAAAGATTGAAGATCAAAATCAAAAGGAAGACAAGATAGCATCCAAGATCTGGGAGGATGAATATGAAACACATGCGAGACTTATCATGAATATACAAGGGATGTCATCAAGGAGAGGCTACAAGAGGGTACTTGTAGAGAAGAAGCCTCAGAAGAACCATCACGAAGGACATGAAGGAATTCTGGACCATGACAGAGATATGGCGGCTCAAGCTAACTTGGAAGGTTCTAACACTAATTATCTAAGACCCTTTAGAGGGTAAATATAAAGAACAATAAAATATACAACATGAAGAAGATACAAATATGAAAGCTAGGAGAAAATCTTGGCTTGCACACATAATAATGAAGTTGTATGTCATTAATGCCAAGTCATGGCATGTTCAAGTGTCATCAAAAAATCATATGTGTCAATTTATCGTGCCACATAATTTTTGGAATGTATTTTAAAAATGATAAAACGTAAAATGTGTGGAAGACCAAGGGTCCCACATGGAATGTGAAAAGTCAGAAGAAATTTCTATAGTCATTAGAAGTTCAAAGGTCATATAGGAATTTTAAAAGTCATAATAGAAGATCAAGAGGCACGAGGGAGGTCAAGAGTCACATGGGAGGTGAAGAGTCACCTCATTTGTTATAAATACACCCTCAAAGCTCAAGGGAAGGGACTTTGGACTTTCCACCTTGGCTTCTCTAGTTTGGACTAGCAAAGAAGATATTTTTTTGGAGGAGAAAAAAGTGACTTAATGTTCCACTATTAGTGCTAGTGCGGCAACATTGTAATTGTGTATCTTGGGACTTTCACTTAATATATGAGTCTCTTAGATCTAACACACTTTCATGCATATGTCATGAACTATTGTGGGACTATTCTTTCATTGTTTGCAGTGTATGTTTATGTAAAACATACCAATGAGACTTAACTATTTTGTTGGCTTTAGTATGCATCTTCTTGAATCCATATTCTTACTTGATTTTATAATCATTGTTATATTTTGAAGTACTTTGGATGTTAATCAACAATTCTCCTTTCACGCTCTTGTGTGTCTCTTTTAGGATAGTACTATTACTTTTATTATAAAGGCTCACTCTTTTTTTCTTGCCATGAAAACACCTTATATACATTTCAATTGTATGCCTCATAATTTTAACTTGCTTGTTTTAAAGATTTTTTTTATAATCTCTTATGTTAATAATTTCAGCCAAGGAAAATTCCTAAGAATGATGGAAACTAACCTTATTTTCTGGTTGGTGCTCCTACTCCAAATTATGTGAGGTCTAATTGGGACTTCATATTAGGGAGACCCCCTTTGTTGATGTATTTCCAAAACCATCAATAGCCATGCTAGAAGGAGATCCAAATGACAATATAAGCATGTTTAGTCTGTTTTGAATCTATTATCTTTAATGGATCATTCCTAAATCATACTCCCGAGATGTTTTTCTAATATTCCAACCTTAAACTTTCAATCCCCATGGAACATTTTTACAACTTCTCTCAATTAAGGTTTGATGGCGAGGGTGAAATATCCATAGATCAACATACATCTAATTTTCTCAAATTTTCTGAATCTCATGAAATCAATTGTGAAGATGTTTCTTGTAAATTATCCACCCTCACACTTGAAGGTTGAGTTAAACTATGGTGTCATACCTTACCATTTGACTTTGTTCATTAATTTGAACAACTCTTGAACGAGCTTCATCAAGCCTTTGACATGTATGATTATGAATATGTTTATAAACAAATTAATGAACTTAGAATGAATTATGATGAATGAATAGAGGATTTTTCTAATAGATTTCTTCACCTGTGTTACCAGTTTCCTGAAGAATATATGGATTGGGATTTATTCAAGGAAAAGTTTCAACATTTGGCTAAAATATCCTTGAAGAAATGTATCTAAATCCTTGGTTAATAGTGCACTCCCAACTTTTATTAATCATGAGACACCTCCAATATTAGAGGAGGAACCTATTGTTCCTTTTGTCTCTTGTCCTCCTCTATTTTCATTTCCTAACAAGGTTGTCTCTGGTGTTATTGTTTAATTTGGGAAATCTATGAATCAAATTGATGATCCTGTTCTTCCACCTTCTTTTACTTCCCATGGTCAAGATCTTATTCCTTAAAACTTTCAATGTTCTAATAAATTCATAGAGCCTAAGGTGGAGGTTGATCCCTTGATTTTTCAATATCACAATGCACAAAATCCTAATCTTGAATATGTTTCAATTAAGAATGTTGTTCCTTCAAGGTACATCTATCTTCCTCTATTATCTACATCTCATAGATTTTTGTACCCTGATTGACTTGATCAATCTACTTTCCCAACAAGTTATTTAAGTACTCTTGATCCTAAGTTTGTTAATCCAAGTTCTGATCAATGTCAATTTTGGATAGCATAGGATATTCTCTATCTTTGAAAATTTGTGGAGAGTCTAAGGCGCATGAGATCTCCAAAACCCAGAAATCATTGGGAGGCATTCCACCCAGATGACGAGTTATTAAAATAATTATTATTTTTAATGAGTTCAAATAAAAATATTGATGTGTGTTAATACAATATGGGTGAGAAAGTTCTAAGTGACAAGGATCAAGCTAGTTCTAATCTTAGCCATTGATTAGGGATCTAATATTGGTCATTGATTTTCCAACAGGAAAAGTATAAGAGAAGGCTTGAGGGTCAATTGGAGACACACCAAGAGATCAAAGAATTCGATTTTCTTGGGAGAGGTTTGCTGAGGAAATTGAGTTAGTGATTAGAGTTGTAGTGAGGGGCAGTTTAGCAAGGGATTTTCATCTGAAGCTAAAGAATACATACCAGAAAGGTAGCGTAGTTTCGGGAGAGATAACGTAGCCCTAGAAGGGTTGATGTAGAGGCCGAAGAGCTAGTGCAGAGGATGCAGAAGGTTGAAGCAAGTGACGCAAAAGCTGTAGACGCTCATGCTGGGCCTTAGAGGCAACACTGAGGATATTTTGTGGGGAAAACTAGGAGAAGATCAGCAGATCCTGAGCTGGAAGAGGATGACACAACTCCTGGAGGAGTGACACAATTCCAGAGTAGTGCTTGGAGCAGCTTTCATTGTCCAGCATAAGGAACAGTCAAAGTCGTTGTGGGGTTTGATCATCCGTTTTCTGATTTTCCGAAATATCAGCCTCTAAATAGAGGTACTACTACCAAGGATATTCTCTGTTGGGTGAGCCATTTCTGGCACCCTAGTTGTATTCATGAAATTTTCTTAGTAATACAAACCCTCTATATGCCACCATTTTTCTTGAATTGGATTTTTTTGGGGACAATTTGTCCAAAAATAATGGTGTACCTTCTGTTATTGTCTCGGTTTATTTCAGTGCATGATCTGTATATTTGTAAAGGCTACAATAATTTTTACTTCAATGTTTATGCAATTAAGTAACTTTTTAATGTAAAGAACAAGTAGGAGATTGTGAAACAGTAATTGCAGTAGGGGTTTCTGATGTGTTAGATTCAGGAATTTTCACATGGTATCAAAGCAATTGCAAATCACATTTGATTGAATAGACTAGCCAAGAAATTTGAGAATATGCAGGAGAGAAGTAGTTTTCGTGAGAGACAGCATTATTCCAGAGCTGAAAAGGAAAGAGGAGGAGTGAACTAGTGCAAAGAGTGTGACGTAGAGGCTAACATAGTGCCTTCTACAACATTTTGAGTCAAGAAAGGAAGACGCAGTAGCTGTGTTAGCCATCAAGGCTAGTGCAGAGGCAAAGGAGGGAATATCAGGCTCACATAGAGCCATGTCATCTTTATAAGCGAGGAAGGATTGACACAATTGGTTGGGAGAAGCAAATTCAATCCATGCAAAGATTGTGCAAAGCCTGAGGAGCTCAGATTCTTCAAGTTTCTAGGGCTAAGGGAGTTGTAAAAATTTTGATTCGTGGAGTTGGTGGGAAGTTGTTTCTATTGGTGCAGAACAATGTTTAAGGAGACTAAACCAAGGTAGAGGGAAGCACTACCTTAACATATTTCTAACTAACAAATCTAAATTTGGGTTGCAGCGGCAAAGGAGGATTAGAGAGGAGTGATTCGAGAATTGGCCAAACTATTTATGAGTGAGAAACGAAGACTCCGAGGTAGTCTAGAGAAGAGGAGTAGAGATGGTAGTGAACAGAATGAGGGATCAGGACGGATTGGACTGGGCTTCCAATTTTGTCATCTGGAAGGCTAGGATCCTAGCAATCCTAGATAAACATCACATCAAGGACTACACATTGAAAACAGTAGCTATCCCAATTGATCTTAATGCTAATGAGAAGTATGAGGAGGCCAGGAAAAGGAAAAATGCATGATCCTAGATGGGGTCAAGGATCATGTAATACCACATATTGAGAAGTCAGTAGCAAGGGAGATGTGGGAGACCATGACCACATTATACCAGGGTTCTTCCATCCAATAGAAGATGTTATTGGAGAATCACTTGAGGTCATACTAATGTAGAAAGGGGAGGAGATAGATCCCTTCCTTCTCATGCTGCAAGGGATTCGTAACTAGCTTACTTCCATGGGGTCTACACTTGTTCCAGAGTTCATGCTTAGGATTGCCCTGAATGCAGTCTCTGAGGAGTGGGAAACATTTTCCCAAAGCATTTTGGGTAGAGCGACTCTCCCCTATTGAGAGGAGATGTTGGAAGCTCTTTGATAGGAAGATCTCAGGAGATTGACCAAGGCAGGGAGTAGTGGTAAAGGAGTGTGAATCAAGAAGGAGGACGAGGAGGATGAAGCTCTCGTATCATCAAGACAGTAGGGCTACAGAAGAGGAAGAAGAAAGGAATGTCCAAGGTCAAGTGCTTCAACTATGGGGAGCTGATACATTATGCCTCTTAGTGCCCCAGGAAGAAAGGCAAGGGAGAATATTGCAACTCAAAGCCTGCTCCAGAAAATGAGGAGAAGGATGTCGAGATGGATGATGATTGTACCATGAGTGCTCATGCAACTCTAGAGAACAAGTGGGGAGACTTGGAGTTGTTGTTGAGGGGACTACAGAACAAGGGAATGATCCTTGAGGTGCCCAAAATCTTGGATCACATATAGCTACAAGAGCCCTTAAAGGGAGTAGCATAATGACACGTGTTGAGTGGAGCAAGGTGTGTTGGAGTGACAAGGAAGCGCTAGAGTGCAAAGGTATGTAGCAGTGCAGTCAAGGTTGCAACAATGTGAGAGGCACATAAGATGTTATAGTAGCACAGTGGAAGTAGATGGAGCACAAGATAGTAACAGAGGTAGCTTCAACATCATGAGGCTTCTAGACTAACAAGGATGTCATTATTTGGGTGAAGTCAATTGCTTAATTCTCGTAACTAAGTTGCAGTGTAGCAGTTAGTAGTGGTAGTGCTATGGGTAGCATGATGCAACATGTTGAGAGGGAGATGCAATATATATGTTGTTGGAAATAATACTGAGAGGGGGGGTGAATCAATATTATCAGGTCAACTATTTTTCATTTTACAATCAAATTTGTATACACTACTTCAGTTAGTAAAAACTACATATGTATGCAACTGTAGTTAAGGAAACTAGCGTATAACCAGCAAAATCGTAATTTAAATTATTCTTCATATGTTGATCATTAATCTGTGCATCAAACCATGTAAACAATAACCAAGAACAGTAAAATAGAACAGGAAGTCACACATGAGAACACAAGATATAAGGTGGAAACCCAATGTGGGTGAAAACCACTTGCTACAATTCGTCTCTATCTTCTTTTAATTAGAAAATTCATTTAAAATGTTTCTATACTAATGCAGTCTTATACCAGTACGCAAGCTACTATCTGCAAAAGGCTACAACCTTCTCTCATTCTCCAACTTCTCCTGGAAGGGAGCTACAACCCCCTTAGCTCTTGTACTAGCTGAGGTACTAGTACGTACGTGCTGACCTATAGAAGGCTACAACCTTCTCTTTAATTCCAAGGACCACATTTCATAAATTTTTAGATTGGATCCATATTAATCAAACATCAAATATATCCGCATTAACCAATCTCCCTTTCTTCAATCAAAACTGAATCAAATAATTACTTCTTTGAATGTTGTAACCAAAATACATTAACAGTAACTAGAAACCAATCCTGAACCCAGAACACTACAGCAATAAACAGAAGCAGCTAAAACACATTTCATAAGACGTATGCTACTTCAATATGTAGAAACCTGCGTGCATACGCTTCTGTATTAAGGCCAACCAACGTATACACTATTTTGACTTACTAAACTAGCATGTATACGTGCCTCTAATGTGTCGAACCTGCGTATAGATCTATAAAAGATAATTTACCCTTTTCACTTATTCAGACATCAGTTATACCCAGATTATCAAATTTATAGATAAAATCATGTGCCAAATACATCAGGTCAAAATCACACAAAGATACTACTATTCAAGCCTTAAGATCTTGACCCATAAATAGAACTTATCCATCTTCTAGTGCTCAAGTTCCTCCTTGGTTCAGATCTAGCTATGCACCATAACCCAATTCTAGATCTTGCTTCATAAGATATTCAATGCTTCAGTTCATGGCTTTGCCTAATGATCTCCTTCCCCTTTTACGGTCTTAGGCCTTACTCAATGCCATGGTCCAAAACCATTTAGAATCAATACCATGGACCCAATACCTAGGTTCAAAACCATAGGTCCAAATATCAAGGACTAAATACCATGGACCAAAATAAGTTTTCCCACGTGTACGCGCTTTCCCTTGCATGAAATTTCGTGCATATGCATATGTGCTTTTTGATCTTCTAACCTATGTGTATACATGACTTTATTAAGAGAAACTTGTGTATATCTCTTTTTCTTTCATTCTAAGAGCCCGAACTGTGATCTTCCATCTGAGTGAGTTGCCATCAAGGAAAAAACTTGTGCCATAGTGGCGAACCTGTGTCCTAATGCCAACAATATCCCCCTTTAGACTTGATGGAAACTCCAAGTCACTCAAATTCATTCTCCCCCTTTTTCATCAAGGGAAAAGGGTTATTCTCCCCCTAAGTACATGTTGAACTCTTTGTTATGCTATTCTATCCATGCTCCCCCTGACTATAGGCAAGGTCTGCAAGAAAATGTTCTACAAGAAGAAACATGACTTTATACATCATAGATGACCTTCCCATCACTAAAGACTCATACATACACCCATCTCCCAACCATGTGGGGATATATCAATATTGAATTATCCACCCAACCAAGTGGGGATACACCAAAAATTTACACATGATAAAACAAGAACATTACATCATTCATCCCAGGCATAGTGGGGAAACCAAAGCAGGTCGTTACATGACCTTGATAAGAAAAGAAATACATGACATAGAGACGAAATATCTACAACAATACTATATTCATCAACAACTATTATCAGCAGCATCTGTCAATCATCATTCAAACCAAGAACCATGTTCTTCCTCTGGACCTGTTCCACCTGAAACTAAAAACAACTATGTACTTAAACCAAGATCTTCTAAGGTAATGCCAACAATGCTTTATTAGAAGTATATATGCTCCCCATGAACCTGTGCCAGATGGTCTTTGTCAGACCCATATCAGACTCTTTTCATCCTGAGCCTGACCCACTGATTACCTTCAAGCCAACATATATGCAACTAAATCCACAGAAATCGATGTATGTACGTAGATTCTCCACATGAAACTTGTGCAAAACCATTATTCTCTAAACCAAACAAGTTTCAACAGTAAGATGATGCAAAAAATACTCCCAGCTTCTATCTGAGGTATTCAAATGTCTCCTTGGGCAGTGGTTTGGTGAGTATATCAACAACCTATTCCTTGGCGGGAACATACTCCAATTTGACCTTTTGTTCAAGCACTTGTTCTCGGAGAAAATGATAGTTGATAGGTATGTGCTTGGTCTTTGAATGCATGACTGGATTTTTTGAAATATTGATTGCACTTGTATTATAACATAAAATGGAGATAGGTGGAGTACAAGTGATTTGAAAATATTGCAAAATTTGCATCATCCAAAGGAGTTGTGTGCAGCAAGATGTAGCGGCCACATATTCCACTTCAGTTGTAGATAAAGCAATTGAACTTTGTTTCTTGCTGAACCAAGATACTAATTTGGGACCCATAAAGAATGCTCCTCCACTAGTGCTTTTTCTGTCATCCACACTTCTTGCCCAATCTACATCTGTATATGCGTGAAGTGTGAGATCTGTATCTCTAAGATACCATAAGCCATAGTTTTTTGTTCCTTGAAGAAATTTGAGAATTGTTTTAATCGCCTGAAGGTGTGCTTCATTTGGATTTGCCTAGAATCTTCCAACTATTCCCACTGCATGCATGATGTCGGGTCAGGTACCTGTTAGACAAGGTAGACTGCTAATGATGGATCTATAGGTAGGTTGATGTACTACCGCTGAATCATCATTTGCGTTGAGGCTACATCTTGCTACCATAGGGGTACATACTAGTTTCGAATCTTCCATGCCATATTTCTTCAAGATCTCCTTGAGGTACTTGGTTTGTGATAAAAAGATACCATCTTTATTTGGTTGGACTTGTAGACCAAGAAAATATGTCAGCTCACCAAGCAAGGACATTTCAAATTCTTTCTTCATCACCAAAGCAAAGTTTTGACTCATGGCTTCTTCATTGCTACCAAAGATGACATCATCAACATATACGACAAGTACTGGAAATTTATCATTATCAAATTTTTACATATAGATTGCTATCTCCTGATCCTTTTGAAAAACCTTGTTGATGGAGGTATTTGTCCAAATGATAATACCAAGCCCTTGGAGCCTGTTTAAGACCATAGAGTGCCTTCTTAAGTCTGTATACAAGTTTTGGATCATTTCCAACGATGAATCCATCTGGTTGCTCAATATACACTTCTTCTTCCAATTCTCCATTTAAAAAGGCATATTTCACATCCATCTGAAATACTTTGAACTTCTGAAAGTTAGAAAGAGCAAGGAACATTCTTATGGCTTCAAGTCTAGCAATCGGTGCAAATGTTTCTTCAAAGTCTATACCTTCTTGTTGAGCATACACTTTACAAACAAATCTGGCCTTGTTTCTAATAACATCTCCATTTTCATTCAACTTAATTTTAAATATCCATTTTCTCCCTATGACATTCTTATCATTTGGTCTAGGGACCAACTCCCAAGTGTTATTCTTTTCAATCTGCTCAAGTTCTTCATTCATGGCCTTGACCTAGCATTCATCTTTTCATGCTTCACTTACATTTTGTGGTTCACTGGAGGAGAGCAATGATAGATAGCTTGAAGATTCTAAAATAGTTCTTCTTCTTTGTAGACCTGCCTCTTTCTGTCCCAAAATTTGAGTTTCTAGATGATTCTTATGAACGTACCTGGATGGAGTCTTTTATTCTATCCTTATATTTTCTTCTGGTGCCTCATGGGTTTCTTCTTCATCATAAGTCTAATTTGATGTTGAAGGATAGTCCTCATCATCTTCGAAATCTTTGGATTTTAACTACCTAGGAATATTTCCTTCTTCATCAACCACTACATCAATACTTTCAACAATTTTTCCAAGTCTTTTATTGTAACAATTATATCCTTTGTTGTGGGGAGAGTAACCAAGGAGAATACCTTCATTTTCTCTAGGTTCAAACTTGCCAAGATTTTCATCGGTCCTTTTGATGTAACATTTGCTTCCAAAAATTTTGAAGTATTTTACCGTAGGAGTCTTACCATACCAAATTTCATGAGGATTCTAAGTGCTATTTACCCAGATGTTTGTCTTGTTGAGAATAGTAATGGCAGAAAATGTAGCTTCACCCCAAAAGGTTGCAGGGGTTCCAGATTCATCAAGCATAGCACGAGCCATTTGTTGAAATATTATATTCATCCTTTCTACTACTCTATTTTGTTGAGGAGTCCTTACAATAGAGAATTCCCTTCTTATTCCATGTTCCTCACAAAAATAAAAAAATTCATCCGAGGTAAATTCCCCTCCTCAATCAGACCTGAGGCATTTGATTCTGCGATCTGATTTATTTTCAACCAAGGCTTTGAATGCTTTGAAATTTTCGAAAGCTTCATCTTTATGCTTTAGGAGTCCTATCCAACACATCCTTGAAAAGTCGTCAATGAATAATATGAAGTATTCTTCTCCTCGAGGTGAGCTTTTCTTGGATGGACCACATACATCACTATGGACAAGTTCAAGTGGCTTACTAGCTGATCCTTCCTTCTCAGGGAAATTAGTTCTAGTTTGCTTGCCAAATTGACATGATTTGCATATTGTATTGTGTGTAATTTTGACGTCAAGGAGATCACGAACCGCTTGATATTTTCATGCTTTCCTTATCTAAGAGAAGCTTACATGCCCCAATCTTCTATTCCATAGCTAGTGTTCATCATTCTTGCTTAGATAGCATTGTTGTTGCCCTCCCTTGAGTATGTATAGATTATTTGGAGTTCTTATGCCTTTGATCATTGTTTCTCCTGTATCAACCTCACGAACAATGCATCCATTTGATCGAAATACCTCATTTCCTTGATCACACATTTGACTAACACTCAATAGATTATGATTTAAGCCATCAACATACATAACATTTCTAGCTTTGACCTTTTCTTTGAAAAGAATAGAAACTTTACCTTTTATGAGTGTAGGGGTGTCATTTCCAAATGAGACCTTCCTTTCCTTTTCTAATGCACTATATCACTGAAGTTTTTCTTTATCACGTGTCATATGTTTCGAGCAGCCACTGTCGATGTACAACTGATTTTCCTGTCCTTTCATATATAAGGCTATACCACATCTTTCTGGTTGTGGTTCTTTCTTTCTCCATGTTTTGG
This sequence comes from Pinus taeda, assembly GCA_000404065.3. Taxonomy (NCBI): domain Eukaryota; kingdom Viridiplantae; phylum Streptophyta; class Pinopsida; order Pinales; family Pinaceae; genus Pinus; species Pinus taeda. Next base: position 32,191 of record APFE031408403.1, read on the forward strand.
GACTCAATGAAACTTGCTCCTTCTGAGTTGTTTGTTGAATCCTACTCCTGCATTCAGAGTCTTCATGCCCGAAGTTGTTACAAATAGAACATTTTGTTTCATTTTCAAGGGCATAAAATTTATTGTAAGTCCTTTTCATGATCCCAGTTACACTCCTTTGATTTCGTGCTTCTCTAGTCATGATGGTCTTGTAGGAAACACATTGAGCAGCTTTGTGTCCAAAGTTATGACAAGAGAAACATTAACCATTGAAGAAATTCTTGCGATTATCAAACCTACCATCCAGGTGATTGTATTTTCCATAGGCAAATTGAGAGTGATTTACCTGTGGTTGGTTGTAACTTTTGTTCATCCTTGAAGTAGATTGCCCCTGATTTACTTGGTGATCTTTGTTCATCCTTGAGGTAGGTTGACCTTGATTTACCTAGTGATCTACTTTATGCCTTTGTTGTCGATTGTCAGCCTATTCACTTCTCCTTACTGCATCTAGATAACTTTTCGAGGTCGATGGATTTTGTGCTTGAGATGTTTCTTTAGAATATCCAAGAGCTAACTTGATTATAGGAGAACATTGCACTTTGATAATCTCATCTAAAGTTTCAGATCCTTTAGCAAATCTAAGGCTCAAGGCTTTTGTTTCTTCAATATCTTTTCTAAGTCCCACAATTTCACATTCTAACTTTTCATTGTGTTTTTCCCTTTCACCAAGTTGGAATGTCAGAGTGTCTATAATCATATTCCTTTCTTCCAAACAAATTTTAAGTTTAGAAATTTCTTCATAAAGACCTTCTTCATCTATAGCATCCAAGAAATCATCATCTTCAAATGCCATCAAAAGTCTATAATCATTACATTGTTCATCTTCATCACTAATTGAAAATACATCACTATCTTCATGTGTATAATAGCTCTTCTTACTTACATTCTATTTTTTGTTCCATCTAACTGGTTCCTTATCCTTTTCAAGCTTATATTTATGAGGACACTTGGATGCATAATGACCGACTCTTCGACAAGAAAAAAATTTGAAAGGTAGCTTACCTCTGAATCTTCCAGAACCTCATTGAAGGTTCTTGAAAAAGTTTGTTTCTTCCTCTTCTTCTAATATATGTCCTGACTGATTGTAATCTCCTTTTTGTGAACCTTTGAATGCAGCTTCTCTCTTGTCTGATGGTCCCCCTTTTCTCATTTCAAAAGTAGTTAGGTTTGCATGGAGCTGTGACATGGTAATGCTCTAGAGATTCTCCTTTTCTTCTATGGCAGAAACTTTTGATTCAAACTTAGAAGACAAAGATCTTAGAACCTTTTCAACCAAGGTAACTTCTTTTATTTCTTCACCCAAGTTTTTCACACAATTAACAATCTCATCTATATGTAAGAAATAATTAGCCACACTTTCATCATTGTGCATTCTAATATTTTCATATTGAATTCTGAGAGTTTGTAGTTTTTCACGTTTTACTTGATCGTCTCCTTCATAGCTTAGAATGATCTTGTCCCATATTTATTTTGCGGTATTGAGCTGCATAACCTTGACAAATTCTGATTGAGATAAACTTGCTAATAGATTATTGACAGCCTCTGCATTTGTTTCATATTGCTTCTTGTTGAAAATAATACTGAGAGGGGGGGTGAATCAGTATTATCAGGATAATTATTCTTTTTCAAAACAACTGATATACGCTACTTCAATTTAATAAATCTGCGTATGTACGCGATTATGCAGAAGGAAACCCGTGTATACATAACATGCTTTTACTTTACTTAATCTTTCTGATGATGATTGTTAGTTAGTGATGCAGAATCGAATAACAGTATCCAGAGACAGTAAAACAGAGCAGAAAGACAATCAGACACAAGAACACAAGATATACGGTGGAAACCCAATGTGGTTGAAAACCACCTGCTACAATTCGTCTCTATCTTCCTTTTAAATTAGAAAACTTCTTTTACAATGTACTGGTGCAGTATTTTTACCAGTACGCAGGCTGCAACCTGCAGAGAGCTACAACTCTCTCTCGTTCTCCAGTTTCTCCTGGAAGGGAGCAACAACCCCCTTTAGCTTTTGCACTAGCCAAGTATGTAAAAGCTGGCCTACAGAAGGCTACAACCTTCTCTTTCCTCCAGGGACCACTTTTCATCAATTTTCAAACTGGATCCATGAACATCAAACAATCATCAAGAATCAACCAATCTCCTTTCCACCAAATAGATCTGAAACAAGTAGATACTTCTCTGACAGCTGTACACAGAACACTGTAGCAGAAACCACACAGCAGAAACAGAACCCAAAACACAGCAGCAATAAGCAGATTTAGCTAGATCACAACTTAAGGCATATACGCAATTTCAACCGTCTGCAACTTGCGTGCATACGCATCTGTGTATGGAACAACCTGCGTATACGCGCCTTTACTTCCCCTGAATGGCGTGTATACGCGCCTTCGCTTCACTGAACCTGCGTACAGATCTATAAAGGACAACACACTCTTCCAGATATTCAATCAGTAATTAACCCAGATTATCAGACTTATAAATCAGATAAGCGCCACATCAAGCAGATCAAAATCATGCAGAGATACTATCATTTAGGCTTAAAGATTATGACCCATGAATAGACCTTATCCTTCCTTTTGCGCTAAGGTTCCTCCTTCCTTCAGATCCAGATCTGCATCACCATCCAATATACCAGCTCTAGCACTTTCTTAGATCTTCAATAATAATTCAGATGGTGATTTGCCACAAGATCTCCTTCCTCTTTTATAGTCCTAGGCCTTCCCCAATACCATGGTTCAAAACCATAACATTTCAAAACCATGAACCCAAAACTGTGGATCGACACAATTGACGAGACGCCATGGTCCAAAACATAGGTTCAAGTTGCAAGATCTAACTGCCATGGACCAAAAGAATGATCACCAACATATACGCGCTTTTGTGAAGGATAACCCGAGGGTATACGCGCCTTTGTCTAGATGAAACTGCGTATATGAATTTTTCTACTTTCTGAGTGCCTGAACTGAGATCTGTTACCAAAGAAGGTTGCCATCAAGGACAACACCTGTGCCATAGCTCCAAACCTATGCCATAATGCCAAAAATATCCCCCTTTGGACTTGATGGCAACACCAAGATCCAAGATCATTCTCCCCCTTTGTCATCAAGGGCAAAGGGTTGTGCTCCCACTGAGTATATGCTGAAATTTCTGTCGTGCTGTGCTGACCATGCTCCCCCTGACTGTAGGCAAGATCTGCAAAAGGATGTTCTTGAAGAAGAATCAAGACTTGTGTAATAATACAAGACCTTCCTATCACCATAAGACTTAGTACATACATCCATCACCCAACCAAGTGGGGATCATCCATCCAACCGAGTGGAATACATCAGAAATTTAGATATGATGACCAAATACATTGCATCTTCATCCCAGGCATAGTGGGGAAACCAATATAGGTCATTACATGACCTTGACACCATATAAGAAATAGATACATGACATAGAGACGAATATTGAAAATATCAACAACTGATAGCAGCAGCAACTGACAAAGATCATTCAGATTAGCAACCAAGATTTCCTTTTGTTCGCCTTCTGCCTTTGTTCTACCTGAAATCAACAACAGCTATGAACTAGAACCAAAAGCTTCTAATCAAATGCCAACAATGCATAATTAGAAGATTATTTGGTCCCCCTGAACCTGTGTCGGATGGTCTCTGACAGACCCCTATCAAAATATCTTCAACCAGAGCATGCTCCTTCTGATATCATCAAGCCTTCATATATGCGACTGTCTCTGTACCGACCGGCGTATGTACGCGGATACTCCTTATCCAACACGCGTACACCCAATTTTCTCTGAAGATTTAACAGCAAGATGATATATCCACAACTCCTAGCTTCTGTCTGAGATATTCAAAAGTTTCCCTGGGTAGTGGTTTGGTGAAAATGTCAGCAACTTGTTCCTTAAAAGGAACATACTCCAATTTGACCTTTTGTTCCAACACTTGTTCCCGAAGAAAGTGATACTTGATCGGTATATGCTTGGTCTTTGAATCCATGACAGGATTTTTTGAAATGCTGATTGCAATTGTATTATCACATAAGGTGGGGATAGGTGGTGTACAAGTGATTTGAAAATCCTGCAAGGTCTACATCATCCAAAGGAGTTGAGTGCAGCAAGACGCAGTTGCCACATATTCTGCTTCAGCTGTAGATAAGGCAATCGAACTTTGTTTCTTGCTGAACCAGGATACTAATCTGGAACCCATAAAGAATGCTCCACCACTTGTGCTCTTCCTGTCATACACGCTTCCGGCCCAATCTGCATCTGTATAAGCATGAAGTATGAGATCTGTATCTCTAGGATACCATAAGCCATAGTTTTGAGTCCCTTGAAGATATTTGAAAATCCTCTTCACTGCTTGAAGATGCGTTTCCTTTGGATTTTCCTGAAATCTCCCAACTATTCCCACTGCATGCATGATGTCTGGTCGGGTACCTGTAAAGTAAAGTAAACTTCCAATCATAGACCTGTAGGTTGGTTGATGTACTACTGCAGATTCATCATTTGCACTGAGGCTACATCCTGTGATCATGGGTGTGCATATTGGTTTTGCATCTTCCATGCCATATTTCTTCAATATCTGTTTGAGATACTTGGTTTGAGACAAAAAGATTCCTCCTTCCTTTTGTTGGATTTGCAAACCAAGAAAATATGTCAGTTCTCCCAGCAAGGACATTTCAAATTCTTTCTGCA
>APFE031408406.1:6964-22167 GCA_000404065.3 Pinus taeda
ACCACTTTGTCAAGGGTGAGCTCTTTCTCCAGCTCCTTTATCTTTTCTTTGAGAGCTTTTATTTCTCTCCCTTTTTCAGCTACATTCTGCTTAGATTTGTCATATTTTTCATTCATCTTAGCTAAATTCTCCTTGGCTCCATTTAGCTCTGACATCTGGGCTTCTAGGACCTTGATTTCACTCATCAATTTCTACATATCAAGGCTAGGAGCCTGCTCTGAGGTTGGTGCTGGTGCTGATGTTGATGTTGATGGAGCTGTCTGCTCTGTGGGAGGAGCAGTAGTCTGTGGGGGCTCCTCAAGGTTTGTGACCTCTGGAGGGGGCTGAGAAGTTTGACCTCCTTCTTTCTGCTGTAGGGCTATCTGTAGTGCAGCCTCTGTCTCCTCCAGCTTCCCTTCTGTTTGCAGTAGCTGTTTGTGCAGTGATACCAACAATGTTGCTACCTCCTGGTCCTGTCTTTGCTGGGCAACTTCTTCTGTTTGAGGGTGAATGGTTGCTGGGATTTTAATCTTCTTTCTTAGAGCTGCAAGGTATGCATCTCTTATTTTCAGCAGCATTTGTATAGCCTTTGGATCCTTTGGGTCATGCCCAAGCTCTATGATTATATCCTCCAAAGACTTGATCCTGTTGTCTTTGGCCTGAGAGGATGCTTTCTCCAACTCAAGTTGGGCAGCTGTATTGTTTAGGCTGTTTTCCAACCTATTTGCCAACAGTGTTTTATCTGCCAGTGTTGCATAGACCATCTCACCTGTTTGTTTGTGAAGCTCTATTTGGTCCATAGGGTGGATGTCTTTGGCAAGAACCTCAAGGTTGGTTCTTATATAGTCTGTAGCTGACTGTGGCTGTAGCATGGTGGGCATGAAATGACTCATGGTCATTTTTCCTTCTGTTATGTCATAGGCCGACATAAGCCTCTGCTGATTACTAGGGGCCATCTTAAGCAACTGGTTGTAGATTTGGAGCCTGAGTAGCTCATTTCTCCTTTTAATATCAATGAATTGTTGCTTGATGCCTGTCTCTGCTCTCCTTTGCTGACTTGAGGAGCTGACCTCTCCTCCAAGAGTTCTCTCTTGTTCCTGCTGAAAGGAACTGGCAGATGCTTCCATGCTTGGTGGGCCCATGCCCAATGATTGCCCAATAGGCATTTCTTCTTCGGAGAGGGGATTCAATCTCTGCCTTTTCTCCCCTTGATTTGTGGATGTGGTGAGGGGAGTCTCCTACTCTCTATCCCTCTTCTTCCCCTTTTCTTCTTTCTGTGGAGTTTGCAGCACTGAGGCCTCCACTGTCTTTTCTTGCCTAGGAGGCATATTCTCTTGAGCCTGTTGCTCAGTGGATATTGGGGCTTCAGCTGTTTGTTCTTGCTGTAATGGTTGCCCCTCTTTTTGCCCTTTTTCTTGCTGATCTACCTGCTTTTCTGGTTGCTGTTCTGCCATAGGAGGTGGTTGTTCCTGCTCAATCTGCTTGCCTTTATCCTTGCTTGATTCCTGTTGAGCAGTTCCGGTTGCTTGTTGCTGGGCTGTAGAAGATGAGGCAGCTGCTCCAAGTTGCTTTTGGTAGGAAGAGGAAACCTGCCCACAAGTTTCCAAGCCAGCCTCTTTCTCAATATTCTTTGCTTCTCTTTGTAGCATTTGCGCTCTACCCACTGGCTCTTCTAGAGTGCCCTCTTTCCAGCTTAATAAATTGGCATATTTCTCAATATGAGGCAATTTCACGTGAACATAGCCACCCAATTTGTATTTTACCCTCTTGAGGGAAATGAAATGACCAGGGTCATAAGGTACCCATTTGAAACTGGTTTGTAATTTGAGGGTCTCTAGGATCATATTAGCTTCCTTCCATCCTTCCTCCCTTTTGTTGTATAGAAATGGGCCAAGCTGGTTCCTCACTCTTAGTTGTACCTTCTTGTTTTTACTTTGGAAATGGACAAAGTCTGTATTTCCAAAGTGCCTAAAATACTCTAAGGCAAAAAGTCTCATAGGGACATATTTTGGCAGCCTGTAGGGGTTCAACTCACAGCCATATATTCTGATTACTGTATGGTGTTGGTAAAAGTACCAATTACCAATGTTGTATACCTTTGAGAGGTGAAGAATCCTTTGCATCTCATCTGTCAATCTCGGAGGAGGGACACCCAATAACAAGGTCATCGCTGGATAGATAAAAAGGTCTATGAATTCATAGTAGGTGTAAGGTGAATAGGATACATCATGAAAGACTGAAGACAAAAACACTACAGACCTTGGGTTTCCCTGGGCATTTAGCTTCTTGAGAGGAACAGGGAAAGCATCAGGCTGATAAAACAAGAACAAGTGATAGATGTACCTAGTATATCTAAACACCTTTTCCCTTTCTAGATTCATCAATTGTTCATGAATCTTATTGGCAATATATGTAGCAAAATCATAGTGCACAGCAGGAGGCATTCCAGGGGAGAATATGGACAACATGGCCATAATGGTTTCATCAACATCCTCATATGTCCCATAACCCAGGATGTAACTGATCAAATCCACAAGCATTTTGCCCAGCTCATTGAGATATTGATATGCTATAGGAAGGGTGGTGCTCATAGCTTCAAATTTTGGCTGAATAAATAACTGATTAATCTTGACAATCTAAGCACTTGACAGCTTTCCCCCTTTCTTTATCAAGTCATTGATTGAGAGAGGAGTTAGGGGCTTTGCAGTGTGAAAGCGTAGCATCTCATTAATGGCCTCATGGGTGATATGGAACAATACTGAGCCTGAGGGGCTGAGAACAACTCTTTGACATGGGTCATAGCTGGAACGGCATTGATTTATCAAGTCTGGGAGGACATTGACTTGAGGGAGATTGTAAATGGGCAGGTTGGAGTCCCAAATCCCTAAGATATCAGCTCCACTGAGGTATTGGGCTTTTAACTCGTTCAGCAGGTGAATATTGAATTTGGAAGTCATGGCAGTTGAGTCTAGCATCTGGTAGTCTCTATCACCTAGGGCCTTCCACTCTATTTCTCTGTGTGGGGCATTGAGAGGTTGAACATTCAGGGCTACTGGTGTTTCCATGGCTAAGCAGTACTTATGACTTGTACTGGAACTGATTTGAGTGGGCAGAACAACACAGAGGGCTATTTTTGCAGAAGTAGAGCCAATTGCAAGGGAAAATGAGGTAACAGTGGTGACAATGGTGTAAAATGCTCAAAAGAGAGTTAATTGAGCAACTGCAGGGACTAGCAACACTGTTTTCCCGGTGAATTAGTGCCTCTCAGGTTCTCAGTCCACGAATGCGCGGGCAGACTGTGAATTTAGGAAAAGGTGACTATATGCGAGTTCAGTAGGTGAATTTCGACCCTACAACTGTAAAGGAGTGCTGGTTTACCGGGGATTTGCTGGTAAATACAGGTTGCCTTACTCTTGTTAATTCAGTTCTAGAGAATTATGGATATAACCAAGCGCTGAGGGGAAGCTTTGGATAAATACCTGGTGAATTGCCGGCAATGGTCACAAATACAGGTGGGTTGGAGGCGCCAACGGTCTTCGGGTCGATTTCTGCAGGTTGGCGGCAGATGGTCATAATTTACATGCAGAGGTGAGCAATAGTTCTCTTAGCAAAAGTGAGAAAAAACGCGAAAATTGGCTAAAATATGGACTTTTTGGGTTATTGGCGCGCTTTTTGGATGACGTCATCAGGTGGGGTCAGGGTCGGGTGATGTCATGCTAGTGACGTGGCAGTCTGTGAGTGGTCCACGGGGATTGCACAGGTGGCGGACACGTCGGAGTACTGGCGAGCGGGGGTGCTGACAGGGTGCCGAGTGGAAGCGACGTGGGTGGGCGTAGCGGTGACGTGGGCAGGCGGTATAATATAGCAGTAAGTGGATTTTCTCGGACCGCTCTCGATACGGTCACGGTTTTGTCAGAGGGCGGCCCGAGAGAATATGGGGGTGACGTGTGGCAGAGGCCTGACGTCACCCTCTGACAGTTTCTCGGGTGCTAACGTCCGGTGATCGGGGCCCGTCCGATATGCATGTGGGCCATCGGATGGGAAAGCCCAGATCCGACGGTCGACGGGTTGAGGAGCCGCAAGTACGATACGGAAGGCAGGGCAACATAAAATATTATTATTTTCGGAAATGCGTGCCCAGCAGAACATTAGAAAAAGTGGGTTTTTTGGTTTTTTGCAGAGTTATGGGTTAAAATGGGTTTTTACAAAGGTTTACTTACAAAGCGGGTTTTGGCTATTAATCCGAGCAAATTCCAGATTAATCCCAAGATTAATTTTTCGGCGCTCTTTGGGTCGCGCTCAATGTTTTTAGCGCTTGAAGACATTCAAAATTATACATAGAGCTATAATGCTCGGGGAAGGGGATATATAGATTTTTTTGGGTTTTTTGCCAAATTTTACATAGTAATAGGGGGAATAGGGGGTATAAGGAGTTAAATAGTGATAGATTAGTAGTTAATATGAGTGAAAGAAGGTGGATGAGGGGGGTAAAATACTAAGCTTTGTATATGAAAACCACTTAGTTTTTAGGAAGTAGATCAAAACGAAAAGAATTTTTTACACAAGAAATGTGGCTCTTAAAGAAACTAGAACCAACAAAAGACTTTGACTTTCTTTCATGAACATGGGTGGTATAGGGATGTTAGCCATGGATGTGATGGGGGGTAATCTAGAAGTTAGACATGCTTCATTAAGTTGCTGTAAGACTGTTGAAATAGGAAATCTACATTGGCATCATGTTTTTACCTTTGCTTTAGGCCAGTGAAATGCCATAAACCATGCTTTCTGCAACCCCATCTACCTACCCACTCTATTGCCTAGCATTTTTTGTTTCTCCAAGGAGGGTGCACTTAGACTTGCAAACCCTTCTGTGCCTTTTCTTTTCCTTTAGCTTTTTCTTTTGATTTTCTATCTAAAACTACCCTTATTGCTTCCCAGGCCCCAGATTAAGCAGTTGGGAACCTTCATTCTCTACCTATCTACTTTACCTGCCAAGATTGAACTGTTTGGACAGATTTCTTTCTCTAATCTACAACAAAAAATTGAATCATGGCATGACCTAGCTTAGGCTGTTGGATCACCCATCCAGAAGCAGGGCAACGTCAACCAAATGTAAGTATATTTCTTCCACCAGAATATGAGATCTTTGTATCACCAAAGTAGATCATATTGGCATTTCCCTTGCCAATCATGAAAAATGAAACCTATTGGTATAGGTAGCTAACACAATTCACAACTAATTCCCCTACATTACCTTTTAACAACATTTTCCTATTTTTCTTTACAGCAACATCTTTTTTTTCCATTGCTGAAACACCAACTTTTCCCTATTTTTCCCGTTGCTGAAACACCAATTTTTTCCCATTTTTCCCGTTGCTAAAACACCAATTTCTCCATTGTTGAAACACTAACCCTTTCCATTTTCTTAAACACCAATTCTTCCCATTTTTCCCGTAATTGAAGCATCAATTCCTCTCAAAAGGATGAATACATATCACTTTCCATTATGAGAATCATCTATTGATCTGCATAATTTTGTTCTTTCACTACCCCCTCCTATATTTATACAAAGGCTTCCATATACTACCCTCATATTACAAAAACCCTTTGGTGATCTCTTAGCAACGACATTCTATTTTCAGCACATCAATCGAAGGTAAACATGAGGTATGCGTTTGTTATGTGTAGATATTAAACTATAGTTAATGAGAATATCGTGACATGATTACCGCAATCACCGTACATTCAGACTTATCATTTTAGCCGCAGTTGGGGGGGTAATACCAAAATTTTTCTAATCATTTTGTGATATGCCAATCACCATCGTTTTTCTACCACGATCGTGTCTTGTCGCCCCATCTCTGATCTATTATGTTATAACCTCATTTGCAAAATTTACTTTGTTTTGGGTGCGTAACTCGGCTTTGTACTGTGCATTTTACTGAAGCTAGTAATGATGGGAGATTCTGTTATCCGAAATGAACCCGGCTCAATAGCTCTATTGGAACTACACCCAGAAGCATATCAAATTTTTCAACATGCAGGTTGGGTAGATTATTTTCGGAGGCTCCAGGGATTTGATTCTCAGCAAGTCCTTGAATTCACACGTAATCTGAAGGAAGGTTACTCTATTGTTCTGGGAGTCTGAATTCTAGTGACAGAGGAGGATATAGTGCAGGTTTCAGGTTTACCGGCCGATGGCATTCGATGGTTCAGTCATAAACACATCATTTTGAATGCACAACATGACTTTCTTTTACCTAGAGAGCGGGTTGAGCCTAAAGGCAGGGGTGTTGCGCTTCATTCACTACCACCTCCATGGCCGATGGTTGCATAGTTTGTCAAGCACTACCTCATCTACGAAGGACGTTACCAGGTAGTTTACCAGCATGAATTTATGTTGTTGAATCGTTTAAGACATGGTCGTCTACTAAATATGCCATACTATCTACTTGGGTGTCTAAAGAATATGTCACATTATTCTATGAATGCGAAGTACCCACTCCTTTCCCTCACTCACCATCACCTTGTTCAGCTTCTAATTCAGAAGGGCTTTGCCCAGTGGAATCCTCCTCCCGTTAACAACCCACCCAAAGAAGCTGCTGAAATTCCTCAACCAGTAGCTGAAAATCCCCATCAGGCTGCTGAAATTTCTCAACCAGCAGCCGAAAATTCTCAAGAAACTACCGAAAATCCTCAAACAGCAGCCATAACTCCCTAATTAGATGCTGAAAATTCTTAACAAACCCCTGTAATCCCTCAGCAAATTGAAAATCCTTCAGCACAATAACCAGGGAGCATCTTTGAATCCCCAGAAATTTCACCACCCCCAGTAGTCAATCCAATTGACCCCTCCACTGCATCGACCCCACCCCATAATCTAACTGAATCATCCACTCCCACTGTCCATATTCCCAGTGATGAATCAGATGATAACATCCCCATTGCGAAGCTAAAAAGAAAAAGGTAAGAAAAGGCTGCACCCCTACCAAAAAGGCGAACAAGGGCCTCAGCTAAAGAAGTTACTACTACTAATGACCCTCCTCCCTTAAAGAAAACTGCTCATAAAAGAAAAACCACTGTTCTTCCTACCTTTTTACCTTGAAGATGAATGAGGACATCTTCTGAAGTAGCAACTGAGACCACCACCCTAAATTCCCCACCTATTGTCCTAAAACCCCACACCCCATCACAGTCCCAAGATCCTGAATCTTTACCTACCTCACCCTCGGGTACCAAAATGCAAAATGCCCAAGATTTTGTGACATCATTCCTTTCAGAAGACGCAAGTGTCACACAACAACCAGCTGCTGATCCATCAAAAGTAGATACCCAAGAAGATGTACAGCATGTAGCTGCCCCACAAGAACCAGCTACTGACTTAGTAGGTGCTACATAAGAACCACCTACTGATGAACATAAGATAGATGACTTAGATGTAGCTGCCCCACAAGAACCAGCTACTGGCTCAGCAGTTGCTACACAAGAACCACCTGCTGACGACCATGACCAGGATGTAGCTGCCCAACAAGAACTAGCTACTGATTCAGCAAGTATTACACAAGAACCACTTGCTGATGATCATAAAATAGATAGCCAGGATATTGCACAGACTGTAGCTGCTATACGAGATTTGCAGAATTTGGATACTCAGGATGACATAGCTGTTACAGAATCAGTTGATGATTCAGCAGATGTCACACAAAAACCAACTACTGAGGCTGCAGATAATGAAGCTCCTATGGAACAATAGCCCTTCCACCCACTAGAATCAGCCCCAGAGACTACGACTGCTATAGAAGGCCCCGTTACCTTGGCTTCCCTCTTGCAAGAGAATGAGTTTATGAAATCAGAGCTCGAAGCTTATAAGCAAGAATTAATAGTGGCAAGGGAAGCCCATGAAAGAGAACTTAATCTGTATACTTTGGCTCATGCAACATCTGCAGCCGAGAAACGTGTAGAAAAAGAACGATATAATGAATACATGTGCAGCCAACGTGGTAATATTTACCATCAAGCTGGTTATAAGATAGTCGAAGTTCCATTGCCTGGAGCCATTCCTGCATCTACTCCTGTTATAATTAAAAAGGAACGCCCTGCTGTTACATAAGAACCAGCGGGACATTCAAAGATTTTTGAAAAAGAAATGAAACCACAAGTATCCTGGCCCACTCTGATTGTTAAAGCTAAAGGTCCTATACCAAGGCCTACAAAGATTGCATTTACTCAGACTGAACCTCGGCCTACAAAGACGGTCTTCACTCAAACCTCAAGCACTCAAGCACAGATGGATATATTGAAGGAGTATGTTATGTCTTAAGAAAGGATATTGCAGGAACACAAATTATCTTGGCAGAATCATATATATGCAAATTGGGAAGTTTTGGAACAGTCTCGTGTGTAACACAAGGAAAATAAAAAGTTAAAAACTAGATTGTCTCTCATCTTTGATCTGGTTCAAAGACTACTGGCCACCAGGAAACCATCCTTTAATTATTCTGTGTTTCTAGCAGAACGGCTAGCGTTCTTCCAAGCAAAGGCAATCAGAGATGGATGACCTCATGAGGTATCTACAGCACAATAGTTTATCAAGACTTTCACAGAGACATCAATCAATGAACAGAATTTACTATGTGAACTCTACCTCCATAATGAAACCATGCTTGAGGATAGAAAACTTAATCTGATCCCTCTGGTTGGTGACATTCAGATTAGAGCCTTTGTCTCTTTCCTGGCCAATCAGCTTACGTGGCAAAATGCCTTCCTCTTAGCAACGCATAATGAAGATAATCGCCTTCTGTGGATTCGATCTGAGCCACAAAATGCTGCCATTTTCGTTGCTGAATATCATCGCTTCTTGAAGGAACTGGGAATGACTCAGCACATCAGAGACTTACAAATGGCAGTCTTAAAAGACTGCCAACATTATGTGAAAACGAAAGGAGCTCTTGCTGTATAGGCAAACAACCTATTTTTGGAACATTGTCCTAAGGAGAGAAAGGAATACCATCCCTTTAACCCTCTTAATCTTCAAAAAACAATTTCACGGCTGCCTAACTATGTTAAATGCATTCAACAGTGTGTCGAAAAATGGTTGGGTTATCATTTTCACTTCCCCCTTCTATGGCTGCCAGCACAACAATACAAGACTTATTTCAGGTTGTCCAAAAAGGAGGAGCTTGTAGCATGGCAGAGATTACAGAATGTCTATGGTTTCAGAGATTTGGTTGACAACACCTTCTATTCCTACTATCTAAGTAATTTTCACTGTACATCCCAGAACTTGGACTCAGACTCAGAGTAAAAATTGCATGAGGACATGCAACACTTTCAGTTGGGGTGGATGTTAGGACCTCATATTGTCCCTTTTTGACCATACATTTTGCTATGATGTCATCCTTTTTAACCTATATTTAAAAGTCCTTGTTATGGCTTTAACCCAGTTGTTCCTAAGGTACACAATATTTCTTCTCATCACTATACGTTTAATTATTTTACATATAATGACACTATCTTCGTAGTTAATCATGGAATTGTTAGTTGCTGAACAGTTAAAGAATGATGTGCAGTCCACGTTGCTGAAATTGCCTGGAGTTTGCAAGATTATTTTTGCAGTTGCTGAAACAGTAAGAACGACATGTAAATCTCATGGCTGAAACAATGGTGATTTGCATTCTAGATTTGACAACAACAGAGGAAGACCACCGGAGCTGTTGCACTGGATGTAACGATCATGATCCAAAGACAACATTACTGTAACAACATTTTGTTGATGGGAAACTAATTTCCCTATTTTTTTGTATAGCGGGTTAAAATAGAATTTACAATGTAAATCTGTTGTAATAGATGTCTCCTCTTTATAAAGAGGATACTTCTGCATTACAGGGGGGGAACGGAGTACGGGGAAGGCTTAGTTGAAGGAACAGGACTGGAATCCTTTTTGTAATATGACATATTGATGGATGAATAAAACTTCGTTCTGAACATCTTTTTCTAGTTCTTGTCTCCTGGGGAATCTTGTGAGAAGGATAGCGCCCACCTTCATCACAAGATTCACCCATTACATCTCTGCAGTGTGTTAAGTGTGTCTTTTATCCATGCCTTGTTAACAGTATCGTTTATTGAATAGTGTTTATATATTTTTGCTGAAACTCTGTTTTCTTTCCAATTGATTGCCATGTGGTTTAAGTTTATCTACAGTCAATTCATGAGTGTTCCATTGGTGTTTGGGTTTACAGAGTGAGTTGGCAAGCTTGATAATCAGAAACAAGTGCTGAAGATTCCTGCTCTGGGAATAGGGTCCTGTTCTCTGTTACAGCATAGCCCATGCTTTCCTTTGCAGATTGATTCTTTTCATTAGATTACCCCCTGAATGAATTTAAGCATTCTTCTGTAGTGTCTGCAATAAGAGTGTTTTTGTTGTGACATAGAGTGGAGTTTCAGTTTGAACCAAGGTGTGATTAATTTTTACTACAACTTTTATTTCTTTTAAGATTGAGTACATATAGTACGTAATTTCCTTTGAAATAACTAGACTTCCCTGGGTTGACAATTTATGTAGCACTTGGTTGTTTAAATTAATAAGCAATTAAAGTGACCAACAGTCAAGTAATTTGGTAATGTATTGCCCTTCTCCATCTTGATCTTTATGATCTTATCCTTCAGTGCCAGCTTCTTGTGGTCACTGTTGTTTGGAAACAAGTATTTCAAGGCCAACCACATTGGAAATGGTGTTTCCTTACCGTGGAGGTTCGAGGCAATATGATCTTGAACTCCTTCTATGATAATCCTTCTTGCCTTTTCCACACACTTTCTCCACTCTTCCATATCCTGATCATCGACTAACTTAGGAATATCTTTGTCTATGAATTCCTTAAGCTTGTTGTCTTCCATCACTGCATCCATCCTGTCCTTCCAAGAAATATAGTTCAAACTACCCTCAAGGGCATACTTGAGTCTCAATTTGTAGAATGACATCCTATTGGCTTTGAAGTATGATACTACAAATTCGATTTTTACTGCAAAAGACAAACTCGTATTCTCCTCTTCTATAGTAATTTCATCTCTGATACCATGTAGAAATTCCTTGTAGATTCAAACAGCAAATTGTAATACGCTAAAACAATTGACTTGAATTTACTCTAGTCATCAGTGGAAACAATAAACAATCGATGAAATCATGAAGAATAAAAGAGAAAGAATTCAGTCACACAACATAATAATTTTATAGGGAAAGCCACAGCTAAAAAACCCCTGTTATCTGTATATTTCATTGATCATAAAATATGACAAGATTACAATGCCTTTCTTAAGCTCAAGCAACCTCTGCACTATCTCAATCTATCTCACTTGTTCACAAACAAGCTCCAGCCAATACTTAGCCAAATTTGTTGCTTGCCAAGCTATTATTTCCTTAGACATTTTCGTAGGGAATCAACCCATATTTAATTGGGAAATTCATCAATAATGAACTGCACAATCCTCATAGACCTTCTCCTGATTTAATGCACTAACCGTACAATTTGAATGATTATACAATTGATAGTACAATGTCCCTAAACTCCAATCTCAACTCAGTCTTTCTCTGATCTAACATGCATGAGTTAATTATGAGTGAATATTCAGTTTACTGGTTGAGTGTTGGTTACACCCCACTACTACAGGTTACACCCCTTTACTGGATCTCCCACTAACTCCTCCATCAGTTGGAACTAGTTTAACTGAATTTAACTCAGGTGGACTAAATTAAATAATTACAACTCAAAATAAACTCAACTTGGGCCCCTAAAATTTATGAACCACTCTACATGACTCTATATAAACTGTCAACTTGAATTAATTGAGCTAACTAAGTCAAATTCACTTAGTTAACTATTACAAGTTTCTATGAGAATCAGAATTACAATTTATTAAATTCCTAATTTAATTCAAGGACAAAATTAAATTAGGATTTTCTTACATTTTCAACAAATCTTTCTTCTTTCCCCTTTGGCTAGACTCTAGTTTAGATTTAGATTTCTTCCTTTTTTCCTTCTTTCCTTTTCCAACCAATGCAAAATTTTCTTCATCCTCACCCTTGGGTGAACTTTCATCTCTAGTATTTTGTGTTATTTCCTCCTGTACCAAATCAGACCATAAGAGTTCCCAATTCGGTAGTTTCTCCCTCTCGTTCACCAGATCTTGGTAGCTATGCCAACTCTTGGGAAGGCCTAGAAGGGCTAGGCTTACCAATCCATCTTCTGGAACATTAACACGAACCCTGCAAAGTTCATCATGACATTCTGTGAACCTACTTAGATATTGTGGAATAGTGTGATTCTTCTGCATGTTGATACTTCAAAGTCTATCCTTGAGTGTCAGCTTCTTGTGGTCACTACTATTTTTGAACAATTCTGCCAGTGCTTTCCACATTGCAAACATAGTTTCTTTTCTATGGATATTTGAGACAATGTGATCCCGTACTACATCCAAGATTAGTCTCCTCACCTTGGTTACATCTTTCTTCCACTGAGTAATGTTTTGGGCATCATATTTCATTGGTTTTAAAACATTTGTCTTGAGATATTCTAGTAATCCATTATCATCCAATACCGCCTCCATGTGATCATTCCATGTGATGAAATTAGAGCTTCCTTCTAAGGAATACTCTAGCGTCAATCCACTGAAGGCCATTTTATCAGATTTTAAAATATCCTACTGCACTAAACTTCAAATTCGATCCTCATGATAAACAACTTCGAAATTCCTACTCTAGTGTGAATCCTACTCTGATACCTTGTAGAAATTATGGTGTAGATTGGTAACTACTCATGAAGTTTTAATCAAAATCACAAGAAATAGAACTACTCTACTGCTCTACAAAAGTTAATTCAAAATTTAGAACAAGAAATTCAGGCATGCAATAAGAAATAACAGACATGCACATCATATTTTTCCTGGGGAAAGCAATCTACCAAAACCGCTAATGTCTACTTGCATTAATTTCATGAATATAGATGTATTACAATTCTTTTGCTCAACTGAGCACAACCTAAAAGTGAATAACCTATCTATTTGCTCACTGAGAAGCTCTGACATAGACTTAGTCAATTTATGCCTTTGCTTGAGCCCTTATTTTCTTGCAAAATTTCGTGAGAAATTAGGCCCCTATTATTTAGGAATTTATCCAAAATGGATTGTGCAATTTCCAAGGTTGATCATATGACTGCATGCAACACCTATACACTCAAGAATACTCTACAATCTCCACCACAACTGGGGAACTCAATTTCTCTGCATGCACTAACTATTTTGGGTTGATTAATCAATTAACTAGATGATCACTAAGTTTGATTGAAGTCCTACTGCACAACTGACCTTCCACTAGTTCCTCCAACAGTTGAAACTAGTTTAATTGAAAACAACTTGAGATGTCTGATGTTGATTGCTATAAATTAGAAATCAAACATGCTTAGCAAAACTCTAACTCATCCAACTTGAATTCACTGAGTAAGCTAGGTGACACAATCCATGTCACAGAAGTTAACTACCTCCAAGTTTTCTGCTGAGGTGGAAATTCAAATTTTCTCAATTTAGTCAAGGCAAAATCAAATTGAAAATTTCTTGCGGCATTTTTCAATAGTGACATCCCTAAGAAATAAGGTTGGGATATTTGGCGAATATGGGGGTTCAAATGTAGAGGACAAATTAGAAGGGGGATCAGGAGATTGAGAGAAATAGAGAACCAACCAAAGAAAGAACCCGAAAAAGATCAAACCAATTCGAGTGTCATGAATCAATCACAACCCTTGTTTAAAATGAAATCAAATGTCGATATCATGTCATACCACAATGAGATCAACACTCTAAAGCTAAATCATTGGTTGCCACAACTAGAAGTGTATTTTAGCTTCCATGAAATTAAAGAAGAACACAAGATTTCTTTTGCACAACTGAAATTAGAGAGCCATGCTCTAACGTTGTGGGAATTCCACATAAATACCATGAGGTTGGAGGGAGAGCCTCCACTGACTAAGTGGGAGGAATTTAAAACCGTCATAAGTTACAATTTTTCCCTATTGAGTATGTAGAGGACCAATGGATCTAGTGGCATTATTTCGGGCAAAAGTCAGGGCAAAGCATGTAGGAGTACACCACAGAGTTTAGAAAGATGGCCATAATGCTAGGTATCTCTTAAAAGAACTCAAATGTACTCCTCAAGTATTTGGGGGGTTTTCACTACCATCTACGGGAGAAAGTGATGTTGTTCAAGCCCAAATCAGTGAACAAGGCTTGTGTATAAACACAATACCTAGAGAACATAGGCCTTAAGAAAACGAAATCAAGTGCATCAAAGAAGAGGGAGCAACATGATGCTTCTAAGGAGGGGAAGAAGAAACAAAAATGGGGAAAAGATAAAAATACAACAACCACAACACACCAGTGAAAAGATCCCGACAACCACTACAAAATTAATGACCATATAGAGGAGAAGTGTTGGAAGTTGCATCCAGAGCTACACCCGAAGAAAAAAAGAAAGACAATAAGAAGAATAATCTCTTGGCTATTGATTCGAGAAACCAAGTTGAAAGAAACTCATACATGGATGGGAAGATCATATGTACATCAATGTAGAATGAGGTGAATTTGAGTAGCCTTCGACATCAAGAAGAGCAATAAATGACCAAACTCTACCATATACAAATAAGTGTAAAGAAGATAGATTGATGTTCTGTTTGACTCAATATTGCCGACGAATATTATTGAAACAGAGTTGGTCATGCAATTGGGATTGGAAATTCATGATCATCCAAGCCCATATCCACTGGGATGGGTAAATAAGGATCCATAGTTGAAGGTAATGAAATTCACATGCACGCACTATTAACAATATTCTACAAATATGGAAATATAAAGGGAAATAAAACTGTAATAGTGTATAATTTTAAATTTCAAATATAATTTTATCAGATCTATTGTGACGAGCTACCCAATGGAGTATCCACAGTAGTTTATGGATCAAATATCAACTTCCACACATATCCATGAAAGGGTTACAATACCCTTCATTAGCATGTTCGTGTTGATCTTAATCAATTGACCCACGACATTAACAATATCCACTAAAATATCTCGGTGCATTAAGTGAAGGGGAAAAGTAGGGAGTCGAACACAAACATGAGGGGCCAAAGTAACATAGTTAAGGGGCTAAAATTTTCAAACCATCATTGAGTGGATGTTTCACT
>APFE031408410.1:10376-25205 GCA_000404065.3 Pinus taeda
AAAAAAAAAAAAAAAAAAATGCAAACTTAGATGCAAGACAAGGTGCAATAAGGGATGTAAAAATGGATGCAAACATGGGTGCAACAAGAGAAACAAAATCGGATGCAATGGAAGTAGATGCAAAAGAACATACAAAATGAGACGCAAAACCAAATACAAAAGTGGATGAAAAAATAGATGCAATATTTGATGCAAAAGAGGATGCGAAGATGGATGCAAAATTGGAAGCAAACATGGGTACAACAGTAAGTACAAAACATGGCACAAATTGTGTCACAAAAAAGTGGATGTAATGATAGATGCAAAAAAATAAGCAAATGAAAATGCAAAAAGGGATGCAAAAGTGGACGTAAACATGGGTGCAACAATGGATGCAAAATAGGATGCAAAAGTTGATGCAAATAAATTCGATGCAAAAGTAGATGCAATATGAGATACAAAAGCTAATGAAAATCTTGACACAAAAGTGGATACAAAAAGGGATGCAAAAATAGATGTAAAAGTCAATGAAAACCTAGATGTATATGAGGATGCAATTGTGGATGCAAATTTAGAAGAAAAAATGGGTGGAAAAGGAGGTGCCAAACTAGGTGCAAATTATGGCATAAGAAAATTGGATGCAATAGTAGACACAATAACATATGAAAAAGAGGATGTAAATATGGATGGAAAACAAGATGTAAGAGTGTATGCAACAAAATTAGATGAAAATTACATTCAAAACTAGACACAAACCTCGATGCAAAACTCGACGTTAAGGGGCTGCAAAAATGGATGCAAAAAATGACTTAGAACATTATGCAAAAGAGGATGTAAGAGATGATGCAAAAGTTGATGCAAGTGTAGGCGCAAAAAGTGGATGAAATAGAGGATGAAAAAGTTAGTGAAGCAAAATTAGGTGCCAAACTTGATGCAAAACATGGTACAAAGGATGTCATAAAACTTGGCATAAAACATGGTGTAAAATTTGGTGTGAACCTATTGCAATACTTGGTGCTAAACTTGGTGTAAGACTTGGTGCAAAATTTGCATCAAGTTTTGCACCATATTTGATAAATTGACACGAATAGCACCAAAAATGGGCTCTAGACGCAAAAGAAGAAGCAAAAAGGGACGTTAATCACAGGGTTTTGTTGTAGTGTTCGTCATCTTCAACAACTTTTCTTCAAAAAGCCATAAATTCTTCATCCGAAAGCCGTTTTCAGAGCTGTTTTTTTAATCGGCCTAATTTTTCAAGATCTTTCCATTGGAATACTTAGTTTTAACATCTATATCTTTAGTTTTTGTTAAAATGAAATGTCCATGCCAAGTTGTTCTTGACAACACTAACTACTTCCAATGGTGGTCCTACATTGTGGATTTACTTAGAAGTAAAGGTCTTTATAGAATAGCCTCGGGCCAAAAAACTAAACCTAAAGATGAAGATAATGCAGCCAAATGGGAAAATAAACAAAATCAAGCATGTGGGTTGATAGGGATGTCTATTTCTCCAGACCTTAGATTCCATATCACAGAACTTGATACCCCTAATGAAACAATGAAACAGCTCACTAAAGTTTTTGGAATTAAAAATGAAATTAGAGCCCATCAACTCGAAAATGAGTTGCTTACATTAGACCCCAATAATTTTTCTTCCTTTGAAGAATTTTTGTCCAATTTCATGCCCCTTAGACTTCTCTTGGAAGCTGTTAAGGTTAAGAAAGAAGATGGTATCCTTACCTATTCCATTATTACTAAGTTGCGACCAACTTACTCTGTGTTTGTTTCCACCTTCCATTCTACTAGAGAAGCCTTTATTTCTCAAGGACAAGACTACAAGTCCCCTTCTTTTGATTCCTTTTGTGATTCTCTAATAAGAGAACAAGAGAAACTCTTACATATTGGTCTTCTTAATCTTGGAAACTCTTCTGAGAAAGCCTTAGCTGCCTAGCAACAACCAAGTTCAAAGAATCCTAAGAAGAAGTATCCTAAAAAGAATGGTCCTAAACCAAACAAGGGTCCTAAGCACTTACAGTCTCAACAAAATGAAAAATCAATTCAAAAATGATAAGGCAAATAAAAACAAAGGGAAGAAGACTAATAGACATTGCAACTTTTGTAATCGAGATGGCCACTTAGAATCCAAATGCTTTAAGGATGGAAGCCTTGGAAGCAGTAATGAAGAAGCATAACATCCATTTGGATCCTTCTTTAACTTCAAATTCATCTTCAGGAATAACTCTTTCTACATGTGGTTGTCAAGCATCTCAGTCTGGTTATGCACTTAATGTATCTTCTTCTTCTCATTCTCATGAGTGGCTCATTGATTCTAGAGCTTCTTATCACATGTCCAAAAACAAAGTTATGTTTTCTTGTTTAAATGATTGTAACACCAAAAATATATATGTTGGTGATGATAGATCTCTTGATGTTGTAGGGACTGGAACTGTTCATCTAGACAAAGGTCAATTTAATGATGTATTATGTGTTCCAACCTTATCCTGCAACCTTCTATCTGTATATCAGATAACTCATTCAGGTGAAGGTAAAATCGTTGAATTTTCACCTCATGATGTTGTAATTAAGGACCTAAGAGATCCTAGACATATTTTAGCTATTGGCATTGCGGATGATTCTACATGGTTGTATAAGTTTAAGTTTGGATCATCAACTCTTCCCTCGGTATTTGTTCCTCATAATGATGAAGTGAGCAAACTTTGGCATGAGCGATTTGGTCACTTAAACTATTGCTCCCTTCAAAATCTATGTAAATAAAATATGGTGACAGGTCTTCCTATTGTATCTTGCAGAGATGGTGTTTGTTCTGAATGTGTACTCGGAAAACATCATCGAGATAGTTTTGAAAAACGTGCCTCTTGGCACGCCTCAACCCCTTTATAGCTTATGCATAGTGATTTATGTGGTCCACTTCCAGTAGTTTCATTCTCTTACTACAATTATTTCTTGGATTTCATTGACGATTTCTCTAGACACACTTGGGTATGCTTCTTAAAACTCAAGAGTGAAGTATTTAACATGTTCTTGGCCTTTAAAGCCTTTGTTGAAAAATAATCTGGAGATCAAATTCTTAAGCTAAGATCTGATAATGGCGGAGAATATGTTAACACAAATTCATCAACTTTTGCACTGAGAATGGAATTCAAATGCAACATATTGTTCCATATACTCAACAACAAAATGGTGTAGCTGAAAGGAAGAATCGCACCTTAAAGGAAATGGCTAATTATATGCTTCAAGCTAAAGGACTTAGTCTTAATTTTTGGGCAGAAGCAATTAACTGTGCAAATTACATAGTAAATCACACTCCTACTAAGGTTTTAAATAATATCATTCCAGAAGAAGCATGGAGCTCAATTAAACCAGATGTAAGTCACTTTCGTGTTTTTGGAAGTAAAACATGAGCCCATATTCCAGATGAGAAACATAAATCTTTAGAACCTCAGAGTGAAAAATGTATTTTTGTTGGATATTATGAAGATGTCAAAGGATATAGACTTATCATTAGAAGAGATGTAAAGTTTGTTGAAAATATATCGGCCTACGAGCCTAGCTCGGTAGATGTGCCACCTCTCTCTATCCCTTCTACTTATGAAAATATTTCTTCTTTAGATGATGACAACGAGGATGACAATCCTCCCCCACCTTCTCAGGATCCTCCTTCAGCTCCTCAGCTTCCAAAATGTGTTTGTGCTACTCAGGATGCAGCAGGTGCTCTTGTAGATGATCCTACAGATCAACAACGTACACGTTCTCAGCTCGATAGAGCCTCTTCTTTATTGACTCAGGATTCAACGACTTATGATCCTCACACCTTTGTAGAAGCTTCAGGCCATCCAGATTGGGATGCATCTATGAACGAAGAATATCATTCATTATTGGCAAATGACACATGGGATATTGTTCCTCTTCCGAAGGGGCGAAAACTTGTTAGATGAAAATGGGTTTACAGAACCAAGTATGGACCAAATGGAAAAGTTGATAAACATAAAGTTCGTCTTGTTGCTAAGGGTTTTTCACAAGTTGAAGGCGTTGACTATATTGAAACCTTCTCCTCTGTTGCCAAAATTAACTCTATTTTCCTTGTTGCCTCTTTCAAATGGGAAGTCCATCAGATGGATGTTAAATCTATCTTCTTGCATGGGGACTTGCATGAAGAAATATATATGGAACAACCTACTGGATTTATACAAATAGACTCCAGCCTTGTATATCAGCTTAAGAAATCCCTTTATGGTCTCAAGCAAGCCCCTCGGGCTTGGTGTGCCAAAATGGATAGCTTTCTTTTAGATATTGGTTTTTCTAGGTGTCATTCTAACAATACTATCTACACCAAGAAAGTGGGTAAGCCTCTTATGATTCTTGTTCTTTATGTTGATGATCTTATCCTTATTGGTAGTGATCCAAACCTTATAAACCATGTGAAGTCCAACCTTAAAAGAAGTTTTAAATTACAGACTTAGGACACTTGCATTATTTTCTTGGCCTTCAAGTCTTGCAATCCAAGGAAGGTATTTCCCTTTCCCAGTCCAATTATTCTTGTGATCTTCTACACACTTTCACATGGAAGACTGTAAGCCATTCCTTATCCCTTTCAGTTCTAGAGCCAAACTTTCAGTCACTTGTTTACTTCTTCTGAAGTTGATGCTACCTTATACCGTTCAACTTGTAGGAAAACTTTTGTATCTAACCCATACTCGTCCTGACCTTTCCTTTGTTGTTGGCCTTATTGCTCGGTTTATGCAAAACCCACATGAAAGTCATTGGAAAGTAGTTAAAAGAATACTTCATTATGTTCGATGTACAGTTCAGTTTGGGATTCATTACAGTGCAGAAGAATCTCCTCTATTGGTTGGTTTCACTGATTTCGATTGGGCTGGTGACCCTAATGATCAGAAGTCTACTGCAAGTTATGTCTTCACTCTTGGTTCTGGACCTATTACATGGTCTTGCAAGAAACAAAGTGCCATTTCTCTTTCTTTAGCAGAAGCATAGTATCATGGCGCTGTAGAAGCTAGTAAGGAAGCCTTGTGGCCTCGTCAGATCCTGTAAGAGTTTGGCTTTCAGCAGCAGCATCCGACTACACTTTGGTGTGATAATAAAAGTGCCATTCAACTATGCAAAGATCCAATCCAACATCAGCGTAGCAAACACATTTAACTACACATGCACTTCATCAGAAAACTCATTCAAGACCATGTTCTTGAAGTGAAATATTGTTCAATCGATGATCAAGTTGCATACATCTTTACAAAGGTTCTCACAGAGGCGAAGTTTACTAAACTTTGATTTATGGTTGGAGTTCAGGAAGTTGTCACTAAAGGGGGATAGGCTCTAATGCCTCCTTCCTTCTCCTATTGTGTCATATTTTTACATCCTTCAATCCTATCACAAGTTGTTCATAAGGGGGGATGTTAGGATATTCTGACACATAGGAAATAGTTAAATATAACTTGGTCTAGTGTAGAGTTAGGTAAAGTGTGTTTCTTTAATATGTACATTTGTAACTTACAATCTGATGGTCTCCATATGTTCTATACATGAAGTGATCTGACATTTCATTCTCTCCTCGGTATTACTAACACTTGATCCATGGCTTAACACCTGATTGGTCCATGATCTCTATTTAAAGAGCATGGAGGGTCATTTGTAGGGTAATCGTTCATGAGAGAAGCTTATGTAAATTTTCATTCTTTTATTAATTAATTGCCTGAAGTGGCCGCATTGGCTCAGGCCATGGACTGTTTCCCTCTTTGAGGGTTTTAACCATGTGAAGAATACTGGTGTATTGATCTGTGATCTATTTGTGAGTGAGCAGTGTACTTTGGTGTTCTATCTAAGGAACTTACCTTGTAAATTCCTACATATAAAACTCTTTGAAAACACCAATAACATAAACAAAAAATTATTATAAAATCTTATTCGCATTTATAATTTTAAAAAAATGTCACTCTTGAATTTTATATTTAAATTTATAATTTTTTTGCAGGTTAAAGCGAAGCCAACAAAACCGAGTCAAAAAGAAAAACATTTAAAAATATAAAATGCTTAACTTTAAATTTTCTTCATATATTGGTACATTATTCATATATCGATAAAACTACAAAATTAACCGTTATCTCTTTGAATGCAAACATAGTAACCATTGATTCAAAACCTAATTATGAACCTAGATGAGTGGTCCAAAAAAAATAATTAACCATTACTTATGATGCATTGCACTTCTATTTTATTTTTGAGTAAAGTGAAACAACACACAAACTAAACCAAAAAAATCATTCCATAAATATGCCTAAAATTGAACCCTAAATCCTATTCCAATTTTTCCCAAAAATTTGGGAGAACGGGTATAAAAGGAGAGTAAAAACATGGTGAACAAGTGAAATAATATGGTAAAGATTTTATATTTTTAAGTTTAATAGCTCTATTAATATCCATAAACCTCTTTGAAAACATTAATAACCTAAGCATAATAATTTTATAAAATCTCATTTACATTAATAATTAAAAAATTGTTTTCCCTCTCGAATTTTATATTTGAATTTATAATAAAAATTGCATGTCACCGTGTAGAACCAAGTCAATTATAAAAGCATATAAGAAGATAAAAATGTTTAACCTTAAATTTTCTTCATGTATTGGTAACATTTTTCTTATATTGGTAACACCACAAAATTAATCATTATCAATCATTTGCATTCGAAGTGATAAAGATTAATTTTGTACTGTTACCAATAATATCCTATGTAAGACTTATGTCGATGACTACGACTACTTGTTCTAGTCATTTTTCAGTGACAATGAATAGGACCAATTCAAGAGCGAGAGTGACTCTGTCTTACCAATAATAGGTAAGACATCAGATGTACAAAATGTTTTAAGGATGAAATTGTTGTAAAATGTAACTAGGTTCGATCTTCATAATGACATGTAATTATGATATTTGTAAATGATGAAATGAAGAGAATAAAATTATTTTTGTAAAGCTTGCTTCATGGGTTTCATGAGCAAGAGATTTTATTTCTTTTAGATGGCTCACATTGAGAGCCTTAGGATTTGGCGAAGAGTCAATATCATGTCAAATGTAATCTAGTAAAATAGTCATCCAACGACAAGCAAACAATTCTCTTCCTATGTCAGCCTCAAGATGAATGAAGGAACTCATGTTAGCTCATATTATGGAGACACATCAGTTCAAAAACTCATGTCGCCTTATATATACAAACATACCACTATAGATACCCATCTCGGCCTATTCCACAATAATAATTTCAGTCATCTCTCTCTGTAGTTTTCAGATGGGTAAAAAAAAGAGAAGGTTTGAATCTCCAGCTCAAAAGTTCGATACACCTTTAAGATTTTCAATGGAAAGATAGTTCGGATCTCCACGGAGAAGACAAATCAAATGTCTCTTTAGATTTAAAATGGGCGATAATGTCTGAGAAGGCAAATCTGGGATGACAAAGTGTTGAAGGGAATTTGAATCCCTCTAAGGCTTGGATCATAGTGACAACAAGTGTAAAGTTTGGATCATAGTTTGAATCACAATGGCAGCATATATAATCACAGTTAAGAGGTTCAGATGAATTATTCAAACGAGGATGAAGGGATAGCTAGATGCTACCTTGTAGTGAAATGTACCTTTGTCTCGGTGTCACATCAAAGTGCAATAAGGCATCATTGATGAAATACTAGTTCGTTGTAACTACAATTTGTTGGTAATAATATTATGGTAAAGTATCGTCTCTATGATAAGAGCTTGTAAAGGAAACAATGTTTTTAAGGTAGTGATGAAGATATTTGTATCAAGGCAATAATGAATATCTTGGTGGAAGAGGAGTCAAGAAGAGGTTTGACTAGAGAACGTGTGTCTTGGTCTTGGAGTGGCTACTAGGTCAGGGGTCTTGGTCTTGGTATTCATCAATTGGAATATCTATAAGAAGAATTTGTGCGAGTTTTCCTCTCAAAGAGTGAGAGGTTTTGGCCCTGGATCATCGCCTACATGATGTGTCTCTTGTCTATGTATTGGTTATTGTTTGATGAAGAAGAACACTAATAATCTAACAAGAAGAAGATCATAATCTAAAGAAATAAAAATCATTCACAAACAGTCACTAATGGAAGAGAAATCACCTAATATTAATGCCCTATATTTCTCAACATGGTATCAGAGCTAAGGTGTCAAAATCAAGAAAAGGGCAAGAAATCAAGAGACACTCAAGGATAAAGTTTCAAGAAAGGCATCAAAGCAGGATTGAAGAATATCAAAGTAAAGTCAAGATCTACTTTGGAGAATCAAGCCCTAGATCATAGAAGAAGATTTAATTTAGGAAAATTCTTGGGATTATCAATCAAGGCTAAAGCCTTATTCCTAATCAAGGCAAATAGATCTACGCATCAAAGAAGTTAGAAGTCTACACTAACAAAAGTGTTGGATCCTATAGTCATCATCAAAAGACCAAAAACACCCTCATAAAGTTATCTACAAAGAGAGGTAGCTCGAAGTACCTTAAAGTCAAAGATCACATCATCTTGGAAAGAGTCGAAATCATAAAATAATTTATGATCTACGCTACAAGAGAAGTCAAAGTATCTTGAAGATGAGAAGGCATTATCATCATCTTCAAAGCTATAAGGAAATCACCCTATCATTGCAGCAAGGATCCCCTTCTTATCCTTGTAGCAGATCATCCAAGGAAGCAACAAAACATCCTCAACTATCCCCATCAACAAAGGAGGCTAGATCTAAAGGCGTTGACATCAAAAAAAGAGCAATCTCCTCTATTGAAAAAGGGCTTTTTCATTTGGAAGAATATCATCCAAAATGAGAATTAATACATCTTCTTAAACCATCATCAAAGTGATCAAGTTGAATATTTCATCTTCACTTGTTAAGTAAGTATCTTCCATTCTATAATCAAATTTGGCAAAATGACTTCATTTTGAAAGGAGATCTATAAGTTGGTTGGGTCATTGAAGTTCCTTGCATGAAGAAGGAGGATAGACATAGTCCTTGAAGAAAGTGAAGTCATTAAGGGAATTTTGAGGTCTAAAATGGGCCTCCTAAGAAAAATGTACAACCAAAACAAACTTTATAAGAATCAATGGGATTCAAGATGATGATGTCAACCATGGAGGATGATTCACCAGTTTTGGAGTAAAAAAGCGAAAAGATTAAAAACTTATAAAATAATAAAACTACTTTTTCAACTCATATTTTCAACTTATTCTCCCTAAGGTTTTCATCAAATTTCAAACGGGAGTATTTGTTGGATGAAAAACTTAATTTTTCATCTAAGGAGTACCCATGTTGCATACTTTCAATGGACTCTACTACAAGAAAATGAGAAATACATTAAAACATTATTGCAATCACATTTTTTCATGTATTTCTCATTTTTCATGTAGCAGGGTCTATCGAAAGTATGCAACATGGGTACTCCTTGGATGAGGAATCAAATTTTGCATCCAACAAGTGTGCCTTCCCGAAATTTGAGTAAACCCATGAGGAGATAAGTTGAAAAATTAGTTTTTCTATTTTTTCCCTCTAAACTTTGATGATGTAATCTAATCTTATTTTATTATTTCCACTATTATTTTATAATTTCCTTAGGAGGCCCATTTTAGACTTAAAAATTCCCCTAATTCATTGAACATATCAATGGAAATGTCTTCTCTGAATACATGGAAATGGATTCTTATGAAAGGTCCCCTCATATAGCAGTATTGGAGACATCAAAGAGATATATATGATAGGTTGGTAGAGTTATTCTTTGAAGTTGCAAAGGTCACATCACTTAGATATCATCTACTCAAATTGAAGGAATCAAAAGATAAAGGGATATCTTCATAAATCTCAATTGCAAGATCTGGGAGAGATAATCCTCATTATTCAAAATGCACTAACTCATGAAAAAGGTAACAATGACTATGAGGATAAGAAGGTTATCCCATTAAAAAACTTGTGTTTTCAATGTAAGATAGAAGAAGACAAGTTGAGGGAAAAAGTTTTGAAGGATCAAATGAAAGGATTCAAACATTTTGTCGAAAGGGAAGAACATAACTAAGATTCAATGTTATGTACATTACATGAAATATTTTCCTTAGCTTAAGAAGGGAAATAACAATAAGAATAGAGAGTAAGTACATTCACGAAAGAAGTGGAGGAAGTTGAAAGAAGGAAGTCCAAGGAAGAGGAAAATAATTAGAAGTGAGAGCTCGTGACATCACCATAAGAAACATGAAGGATTTATGATAGTCAACTTTGAAGGATATAGCTCTTGGTGACTTCATTGAAATATCAAAGGAAAAATTCATCCGGGACAAGTCTCATCATACATTAGTCAAAAGAAAAACATTTGTTGAATAAGGATATGTGAGATCCTCAAGATTCTTTGATGGAATCCTCATTGGAGGATTCACCGATCTAGAGTGGAAGCAAGTGTTTCATCAAGAACTACAACTTGTGGAATTCATGGGATGATGGTATGATGACATAAGAGATGAACCAGATGAAGGGGTTGAAGATATTTCCAATCAAGGAAGTTGTTGAAATAATCCTAGATGTCTTAAAGGTAAATGAGGTATGTATGTTTGTATTCAGTACTATAATGTCATCTCGTATGGTTGCAGGTAACATGGATCACTACTTCTATCTTGAGAAGCATGACCAAAGGAAAATGATCTCCTCCTCTGAAAGGATGCAAGAAGGCATAGATAACACTAGATGAAATCAGCATAATATGTCCTCATATATAGTATGAGGTGGTTGAATACAATTGAGTAACTTTGTTTGGGAGCTCCTGGGAATGAAATGTGTGAAAGGAAGGAATAGATCATGAGATATGAAACCATGGTAAAGGCAATCAACATCCTAAAAACCAAGAAATATTTGACTAGGAAATCTCCTAGAAAGATATCAAGACTCTAATGGAAGTTTGAAAAAGATGGAGACCCTTGAAAATGGATATATTTGGGAGATGTTTCAACATGCAGGATGTTGATGCACACTGTAATATGTCATGATGAAAGACCATCACAAAGGTAATTTTGAGTTAAGTGTTCATTTCTTAGTTTTTAACAAATATCTGGATGGGCTTATGCAAGACTGCTAAAGGGAAGAATTGTGGATAACTTCCAAGAGGACCATATAGAAGGATGTTATATCCTTTCAGAAAATATGGCATGAAGAAAGCAGCATGACATGAAGCAAAGCTAGATGGAGATTAATGGATCACTTTCTGATGAAAGGAATAATGACATGACTGACCCATGGATGAAAGTGATGGATGGTTTATTCCATATGAAGAAGCCACGAAAGATGAAGAAAAAGAAATTCATGACATCAAAGGAAGGAGCTCTTCAAGCAAATGATTTAGGAGTTGTTGTAGGTCCCTAATTAAGAGGGAGCCTGAAAACGAGTTTCTTACTAGAAAGAAACTTGAAAATTCCTTAGACAAGAGGGAGCTTAGGTACATTTATTCTGTAGGAATGAGTACATTCCATTGTTGGAATTGATATGTCCTCCGTAATTGAGAGGGAGAGATAGAAACATCATCTTGGTCTTCACTTGGGAAGATAGAATAGAGGATTGGGTAATCATCTAGCATCTGAGGCTCTTTCAGGATGAGATAGGTCATCCAAGATAAGAGTAGTCATACTAGACCGATATTATTTGAGGACTAGCTACCTAAGATAAGAATAGTCCGAAGAAAGTAATACTCTGTGAACGCCCGGGTGGATTATGTACATAGAGAGAAATTATTATGGTGTCTATGAATCATTGGTCTCGCTAGAATTGTGCTTTGATCATGTGGATAGAGTTGTTATTCAAGGCCTTGTTATGTGAAAATTATGGTTGATATGATGCTAGACAGATGGGTTACCAATCCAAATCTTCTTATGAGAAATTCTTCAGATTGAGAATGACCAAGTAACATTATGAATACCTCCCTAGTTTTGAGGGAGTGTTGTAAAATGTAACTAGGTTCGGTCTTCATAATTACATGTAATTATGATTTTTGTAAATGATGAAACGAAGAGAATAAAATTATCTTTGTAAATCTTGCTTCATGGGTTTCATGAGTAAGAGATTTTATTTATTTTAGATGGCTCCCATTGAGAACCCTAGGATTTAGCAAAGAGTCAATGTCATGTCAAATGTAATCTAGTAAAATAGCCCTCTAATGAAAATCACACAGTCCTCTTCCTATGTTGGCCTCAAGATGAATGAAGGAAATCATGTCGGCTCATATTATGGAGACATGTTGGTTCAGAAACTAATGTCAGCTTATATATATGGACATACCACTATATATACCCATCTCGACCTATTCCATAGTAATAAATTTGGTCATCTCTCTATGTATTTTTTGAATGGGTAAAATAAAGAGACGGTTAAAATATCAAACTCAGAAGTTTGATATACCTTTGAGATTTTTGGTGGAAAGACAGTTTGGATCTCCACAGAGAAGACAATTCAGATGTCTCTCTAGATTTCAAATGGGCAGTAATGTATGAGAAGACAGATATGGGATGACAAAGTGTTGAATGGAGTTTAGATCCCTCTAAGGCTGGTATGACAGTGACAACAAATCTAAAGTTTGGATCACAGCTTGGATCATAGTGGTAGCAGATATAATCACAGTTAAGAGGTTTGGATGAATTAGTCAAAGGAAGGTGAAGGGATAGCTAGATGCTACCTTGCAGTGAAATTTACCTTTGTCTCGGTGTCACTTCAAAGTAAAATAAGGCATCATTGATGACATAATAGTTCATTTTAACTACATTTTGTTGGTAATACTATTATGGTAAAGTATCATCTTTGTGATAAGGGCTTGTAAAGGAAACAATGTGGTCAAGGCAGTGATGAAGATCTTGGTATCAAGGAAATAATGAAGATCTTGATGGAAGATGTTGAAAAATGTGCAATAAGAAATGCTAAATTTAGAATGTGCAAAAAATAGACCTGCTAAAAATAGCATGTCTAAAAATAGCAGTTTGGCCAGTGAGGTCATTGGCCATATTGGGTGAGAGGTGAAACTGCTAAAAATAGAAAGTTCTAAAAATAACATTTATGGGTCTCTTCCTATTTATAACAGTCCCTAGTCTATCTACAGGAAGTAAAATTAATTTTGGTCTTAACAGCAACTGGAAATATTAATTAATTAATTCAGTTGAGTTAATTAGTTAAGGAAATTCGAATTTGAAGTCTTTGTGAGCATGCACATGTGTTGTCCCACTGATTGAGGAATTTCTCCTTAATTTCCTCCACTGGTTGAGGGAATAAGTATGAGTTCTATAATGAGAGAATCAGTTGACTTAGTTCTAACTAGTCAAGTCCAGTTAGATTATTTTAACAATTTGTTAAAATAATAAAATATAGTCTGTTAATGCGTGCATGCATGTGACAACTATTATTTTAGATAACTGAGGATTCACTCATGGATAACTGTTGCATGTCAGTTTTGTTAGAGACCCAGTTGAGATCAGATGTGGGACAATGTACTATCAGATACTTAACTATTTCTAGTAAGTAGTTTTTGCATGGTTGAGGAACTAGTGTTCTCAAGGAATACGTAGTTGGACCACTGGTTGTTTTTGGTATGTTGGAATTAATAGCATATGTTTTTGCTATTATTTTCCTAAGCAAACTACGTAAGGACCATAGGGAAAGCCTATATAAACAGGGCTTGGGTGGTTAATGAGACATATCTTCATATCTTCATAGTTCATTGAGAAATGAATAGCTTGAGAGCTAATTCTTCTTTTATTGTGAAGAGGATTTCCACTTGATTGATAATACATGGTTGGGGTTTTATGCTGGTGCTTTCCCCTGGATATATCTTGTGTTATGTGTGATTAATTCTCTTCGTCAGTTATGCATGTTTCTACTTGATGTTGCTCATGATTTCGATTATGCTTCCACTTAATGTTTTGTAGAAGTAGAACAAGTATTATGCTTTAGGACATTGCATATATCGGTTTGTTCTACAAGTGAAATTTATACATGGTATCAAAGCACAGGTGATCAAGCAAGAACAGTATACTAGCAGGAGAAATTCGAAGTTTATTATTCGACATATAGATCTCAAGTTCTTATCACATCTATTTCATCGATGGCGTTCTATGGTTTGAGGCTTGAGTATGCCCTTGATGGCAGCTCAAACTATATAGTTTGGAAGGATTGCATGGAGGCAGTTTTGGAAGATAATGGTCTTAAGGATTTTATTGATCAAGAAATCCATAAGCCTATTGACAAGACTGAGCAGGTGGAATGGAGGAAGTGTGTGGCTAGAGCTAAGAGAATTCTCTTAGAGGGAGTGCAAGATCACATTGTCTCGAGCCTCCATGGGAAGGAGACTCCACATGCAATGTGGAAAACATTGAAAGATTTATATCAGAATAGCAGTGATCAGAGGAAGCTGGCATTGAAGGACAAACTTTGAAATATCAAGTGTGAAAGGGATGGGAGGATCTCTATGTATCTGACCAAGCTCATCACATGCGCGGATGAGCTTGCAAGTGTAGGGGTCGTGACATCAGATGAGGATATGGTGAGTCCAACACTCCTTGGCCTTCCTAAGAGCTGGCATAGCTACCGGGACTCGGTGAATGGAAGGGAGAAACTTCCATATTAGGAACAACTATGGTCAGATTTGATGCAGGAGGAGATCAGACGGAGCACCAGAGACAATTCTTCATCCATGCATAATGAGGAGAACTGTGCCTTAGCAAGTAAGGCGAAGAAGGGGAAGGAGAAGGTTTCTCTTTCTGAATCCAGTTCTTCCAATGATGGGAAGAAGGTTGACAAATCAAAAGTGTGATGCTTTC
>APFE031408410.1:39645-59592 GCA_000404065.3 Pinus taeda
AAAAAAAACGTTACTTTCTCTTGCAATCAGTTCCGACACTCAAACCATTCATAAAATTTAAATTTAAAAGCTAATGAAAACTGAACCCACATGAAATTTAAGCCATCATGTTGCATAAACTATCATATGTAAGTATCTCCATGAGTAATCATGTGCAAAAGTATTAAACGATCATATGTAAGTATCACCATAAGTAATCATGTCCAAGCAAGTATTTCAACATTTCATTGTATAACGTTAATTTTGGATGAGGTAAAATGGGTAAATGGAGAGCGAGTTTAAACCCAGCATGCTTCTCTAAGTCACTATATAGTTTAAGTTTGTATTTCAGGCACTCTCTGCGGAGGGCCTTTTTTCACAGTACATATTACTTTTAGGCTTAGCTTTTACCTGCTCATGCTTTAGGTTCTTCGAGGTTGAGCTCGTTATGAGCGATTAACATTATATTTTTCTGCATTTTATGATAAAAATAGGTCCAACCAGAAGAAACAAAGCAAATATTTCGATGTCTCTTTAAAATAGTATAAGGTTGGAAT
Source organism: Pinus taeda (assembly GCA_000404065.3). Classification (NCBI taxonomy): domain Eukaryota; kingdom Viridiplantae; phylum Streptophyta; class Pinopsida; order Pinales; family Pinaceae; genus Pinus; species Pinus taeda. Next base: position 40,182 of record APFE031408410.1, read on the forward strand.
TTTAGGTAACTCAGAAATATATAATAAAAAAATTATGTTAAAGGTTGATATGGTTTAAGTGTGCAATTGTAACAATGGCTTTAAAAAAACTTTATCTTTAAGATTAGTGTTTTTTAAAATGAAATATATATTTCTTAAATTATATATTATAAATGATAACACAATTCATAGACAATCTAGCAAATAAAAAATTATTGAAAAAATGAGCGTTATTACAACATTTAAAATGAGTCAAATCTTAAACATTTCAACCTTCCAAACACACTCTGCAATTAGAGTTACGTTCTATTGAAGTGATTATTTTGTCCAAATCTATCGAACTACCTGAATGGTGCGAACCGAAAAGTGTCCCAGGTCTGCAAACATAGCTTCATTTCCTGCATGTCACGTAGTTTATGCACAATAAAGCTATGGTCTCTGTGTGATAAATGATAAGAGGATTTCAAGCTGGAGATTGCAATAGTTTAAATTAGCAAAGGAAAAGAATATGTACCTGTAATGCAAAGAACGATACCACCAAGAGAATTCCAAGCCCGTTTGTGGTTTCTGCTAAAATAGTCAATGATATATGTTGGATAAAAAGCGCGTAACACGCTGGTATCATGCTTGGCAAGATTGTATAAGCCAATGAACAAAATAAACAAGAACCAAATCAGAACAGTTCCGAACCTCTGGACTGAGAACAGAGTAACTAAGATCGCCACAGATATCCCAACTACCACATCTGCCAAAGTCAAGCTAATATCAAATAACTTTAGCCATTGCACTATTTTATATTGCTAATAGAAATTTTGTGAATCCAAGGAAAAGAAATTTCTGAAAAGTGTACGAGTATGAACATGCTCTATTGCTTCAAGACACAGCAAGTTCAGGTGTTCGCAGTCTAGAGGTATGTTTTATAATTTACCAAGGCTATATAGCTCAATAACAGAGTAATATTTCTACTTGTCCACTGGTATAAGACAACCATGAACTAGGAAATTAATGTAGTAGATGTTGCATACAAATCCATGTATGTGTGTTCAGTGAATATTATTGAAAAATTAATATCTATTGAACATTCGTAGATTAAACTTTAACAGTGAGAAATTGCTTGTTTATTCGGACAGAGGGCTAAAAAAACAAACAGGCTTGGTTTGAGCGAGCTACTACCAACAAGAAAGACAGCGTGTCGTGTTACCTACTATGCCTGGTCCAAAGACGACGTGATTTGTAGAGCCATCTCAAGCAAGAGCAGAAACAAGGCACTCAATCTGCTGCCCATTCTCTTCTCCATGTCGTTCAGATGGGAATTCCTTTTAACTTGTAAGATATATTCATAGATGGGATATCAGCGAGAGTGGGTATTCATTGATATAGGCTACTTTCTGTGGATTTTGCATGGTGTACACTTTGCATGGCGTACACGTGTGATTCAGGTGGCCCTTCTCGTTGTCGAGCAATAAACTAAGCACGGGCAAGAAAAAACTTAGGATAAGATAACTTGCCCTCAATAAAATCACATCGGGGCAAGAGACGCTTGCAATAAGAGGGTGAAATCAAAAGTTTGGTTAAAACTTTTTGAAGCCAAATCGCCAGCGATAAACTTTGGTTAAAATTGTTTAAACACTCAAAATTTACGGTCAACCAAAGAACTAATACCCCGGTCAACACCTGATCAAACGCTAATAGTCCCAGGTAAAGACTAATAAGTGATAAAGTTCAATATTCTTCAAATCTGACATGAAAGTAGATATAAGCACAAGAATGCACCATTTTCATAGGTTATTATGGGAGAATTACCATAGAATTTCTTGAAGAGTTCCAATAATCCTTGCATCCCCAGGGAACAACGAGAACCCCATTAGGTGACAACTGATTTTACAAGACAATATGGAACTATTAGACTAAACTCAATAGATAGCATTGTGCATTTATTTGATTTACAAAATACACATATGCTTATATGATATGCCTACCTTACCGACAGGGACTCCATTTCTATACATTACATATATATCCATATCTAGATATGTCAATGCCTAAATACTGCTAACATAATATAGAATAAAGTCTACAGAGACTGTTTTGTATAAGTTGTATTTTTTTTTCCAAGAGGAGTGCAAGATAAATTCTATATATTACGGAGTTTTAAAAGATGTTAACCGCAGTTATATACATGATGTAGTTGCCAATGAATCTTCCATATAATCTCTATTGTGTAGTTCCTTGTAACTAGGAGAATTTGAAACATAGATAGTAATATAATGGATGAGACCAATGAAATTTAAGGATCCCCTTAGCCTTTCGATTCTTGTTTGGTAAAAGAAGGCAATCTGGAGCCTACAATGTTCTTCATACAAGAAGGGTAATCTCCATACATAACAGGCTCTGTAAACCTACTCAACAAGAGACATAATCCACACATCATAATAATAAAATTTAATCATACTGAGTGAATTTATCATCGTTTAATGCATTTTTAGTTTCTAAACTATTTCAAGGAAGTGAAATCTCACCACCAAATTGGAAATCAATAGTCCTTTTAGTCGTAATGATGTCCTCAGACGAGTCTGCCTTGGGTACATACCACCCAGCATAGATTGAGATACCAATGGAGCCCTTTTGTTTTCTCTACCCAGCATAGATTGAGATACCAATGGAGCCCTTTTGTTTTCTCTACAGGTATATTCAAAAAGATCAAAGAAAGTTTGTGATACTTCCAAACTGAGTGGCCTCTAGAACAATAAAACATTTATGCAAGTGGATACCTAGATATCAATCCTAAAGATACTAAAGAGAAGAAAATAAATGTAGGTAATGTTAACATGATTATACTATAGAACCTGAAACTTCCATTGGTAAATCTCTATGGTTGTTACATGAGATAACCGAACATAATGATCAGCGATGTATGGTTCCACTATGGAGTTGCTAGAATTACAGTTGCCCACAAAGCCAAAGGGATAAGAACATATTTTAGGTGGCCAGAAACAAACATCATAACCAAAAGTGGTAAATCCATTAGCTTCGTTAAAATTTGTCCATAACTTCACTATGTTGCCAAATTCTCTAAAACAAACTTCTGCATATGCTCTGAAATCCTCCCTAAAATCCTCCCTACACCCAAACATGTCGTTGCAAACTATGATTTATGTGTTTGATAGAGAGTCTATTGTGAATTAATATAGTTTATCAATAGTATAATGAAATGGGAGAGAATTAAACTATATTTGGACTAGGCCATCCTCCATAGCCATCTTCTAAACTCTGGGGCAGTGGAAGTGATATAGTGTGACATGCAGTTCAATACCTGCCAAATTTGCACCCAATGGTTACCAGAAACAGGATGAGGGGCATATTTTATGAGAGAAACCACTCTATAAACCAAATGAAATGTAAACATCATCTTATACAACCATTGTCTTTTTCTGTGGCCAGAAATTTGTTTCTTGTGAAACAGGTTGTTTCTTACAATAGAGCATGCAAATGTTTTTTCTCTGTTTCCTGATTTCCTATCCAAACTCATGTTAACTCCAATTTCAAAAATGCCAGTTCCCTTTGGTTCCTATGCATGCAAGTTATTTTCCTTTTTTAGTTGTGCATGTAAGTTATTTTCCTTTTTTAGTTGTGCAACTGCCCATGCAATCTAGTGCTTGTGAGTTTATGATTGCCCATATGACAATCTTTTAACGATTTTTTAACGATTTAGGCTTCAAAGGAGAGAAAACCCACCCTCATCAAATGCATCATAGGCACAAATCAAAGCCTACTCCCAAGCCGAGCAGCTTCACACCCCAGTGAGTTAGCTTCAGTGCCATCGTCAGTTTCTTGTGAACAAACTCCAAAGATCTTAGGTACAAACTTCAACCTTTGTTTTCATCTTCCGCAGTTTGTTAATTGAGTTTTCTTTCCAGAGAGACTGTGTTAAATAAGGTAAGAAACCTTCCAAATGACCAAAGAAATATATTCAATTTCAAACGAAATATTTCCAAACTCTTTTCTCCTCTAAAAAAATATTAGTCAATTTCAATTTTCCATGGCACCATGAGGATTAGATTGCATGGATTATATTATTTTTTTTTCCATCGACTCTGTTAATTTCCATAGTCAATTTCCATAAACACCAGATGGATTATATTGGTTACTCACAGGATTCAATTTTAAGAAAAAGCAATTATGATTTCCCAAAAAAATAGTGAAATAAAGAGCCATTAGATATGGACCTTGATTAGAAATGGATTATATTGCTTAAAATATAAGCTAGCTCTAGATGGATTATATTGGTTACGACTATAAGTTAGCTCCACATGGATTCTAAATAAATCTTTTCCGCCCTCGAGAAGTTACTTTCATGCTACTTTCTGTAATTTTTTACTGGTGCAAATCAAGGTCCATATCTTTCTTGATTCTCTTGTTCAGTCCTTCGGAATAATTTAGGTCTGCTTTAGCCATTCTCTCAGTATCTAGTAAAGTGGTCGACGAGTTTGGAGTAATAGAAAAACCTAATGTAATTAGCCAAGCATTTCACCTTTAGATGTTTATATAATTTAATGCTCTATGTATCTAGTGAAGTTTAGAAGTGGTGGATTAATTGAGAGTAATAGAAATCACTAATGTAACTAGTCTAGCATTTCACTTTTAGGTGTTTATACAATTTAGTGCAACTGCCCAGCCCTTCCACTTGCCATTAGATTTCAAGTCTACTCTTACAAATTATCAGTAGCACATTGAATGTCAAATTTTGCATCTACATCTTCTCAAAAAATATATATTCTATTACCTAAGAATAAGCCTCACATATGCACATGGGCTTATGTTAATCATCCTAAGACATCTAGATTGTTATGTACTCTCAGCGTTTTTAGTTGTATCTTGTGCCCTTTAGAATGTAAATTTATTTAAAAGAGATCAAAACTGAAATTTATGTTCACAAGGATACTCAAGTTAACATTTTGGTATCAAATTACAAGGATACAAAATTGTTAATTGAGTAATCAAAATGTTACTAGGACACATTCATAACAACAAAAAATTCCAATAGTCCCCTCATTATTTGACTTAGTGGTATAAATTATTGCTTAGCTTGCAACTTTCCGTGGGGCTTAGCACATGCATTTCTTTACATGGTTCAATCATTTTAAATATGGATTGTTGATAGAAACACTTAATATTGTGCATTACAACTAGGTACAACAATCTGCATTTTTGTTGAAAGTCATCATCATATACAGTTGTTTCCTTCCTTTCAACAATTAGATTTGTAACTTGTAATTACATGAACCCATATAAAATACATAATTGTGAGGATTCTGAAAATCTAACTCAAGAAAGTGTCTTGCAACACATTTTGCAAGTTTTATATTATGGTGACTTATTTATGAATGTTCCTTTACAATTTCACAAGTGGAAACATTGGATGCTTATAATTAATGTTTTGTTTTATATTATTCACCTTTCATTTTGTGTTTTTATCTCTTCTTGTTTCGTATAAGAGAAACCTCAAAAATTTGTTTCTTGTATCGTTCTCGTTTCTCGTTTATCGTTTCTAATAACTGGCATTAATCACATTGCAACGATATCCTTGGATTTAATTCTCAGAGACCTTGAAGGTTGGGTATATTACCAAGTTCGTTAATAAGATTATTGTAGTATCCAAACCCCTTGGGATTGTCGACTCCCCTTCCATCTACAAGAACGCATCCAATATGTTAAAAAAATCTATAAATAAGCTACTGCTAACTTTTTGTCAATTGTGCATGAAGCAATATTCATGTGTGTTTTTTACCATGTATAACCCTATGCCAGAATATGGAAAATATGTATGCATCTAACCTCGTTTCATTCATTAGAGTGATGTCCTCCTGGCAAGAAATAACATCTAGGTGACAATGGACATTATAAGTAATGTGGTCTTTGAATGTCAAAGTCCCACTCAAAGGAGAGGAGCAATAGAAATTACTTTATAATGGTGATATTGATATGTTGCTACATCTCATGTGCTTCCATCTGGCAATTATTCAATGTTTAATATTGATGTTAAAAATTTGAACTGTGATTGGTTGCCAATCCATAAATAAACATAATTGATAATGCATAAATAAACATAACAAACACCAGTTACCTTATCTTGTTGTGCCAAGCAAGTTGCCTTGTAATCAAACACATCCATGCCATCTCTCAAGGGACTCCAATTCCTTGGTGGATCTAGCTATAACTAGAAACTAGCTAATATATCTATCAAATACATGTTTAGGAATGTAACATATATCCACATAATGTCAGATGAAATCTATGTTAAGAAGACTTCTTGTATTCAAAGCATTCATTTGTTTGGAATTGTGGTTTCCAAACACAGTGAAAGGAATCCTCACCCAAATTCCCTTCTTTTACCTTTTTAGCTTGCTACAATCAAGTCTTACTATGTCGTGTCACATCACCCCATTGTTAGTTATATAAAAAACTCAACTATTACCTTGTCATGCTAATACCAAGCATGTTGCCCTGCAATTGTTCACACATGTTAGTCACATGTTCGACAAATCAAGGCATCTTGTCTATGAATTTGAAATCAACCTTTACCAAGTCTAACAATCATGTCATACTCACAATCAACTCACATTCATCATTCATAATACATAATGCTACATCCATCGCCTACTTGAACTCAAGTACATATCCGTTGTCTCAACACATATTTATTAGTACAACCATCTTAAAACAAGATCATTTCTTCATGAAATCTTATAGACACATACTCATGTCATGAAATTAATCAAGCATTCAAACAATAGATAAACGACATAATCAAACATGCAAGCACCAAGTAGACAACATAATCAAACTCATACCTTAATGTATCTCAGGGAACACTATCTTGTTTGCAAAAATCAATCTAGATTAGCACGATATAACTTCAAAACATATCAACTCAAACATAAATAAGGTCATGATACCCATAATAGAAACTAGCTAACATGTTCACATGATAAACTCATAAACAATTGTCATTCATGCATAACAATCACATATGCATAGTCGGTCTAGAAGTATGAAGTAATATCACAATAGGTCAACTCATACCTGAATATCGTAACCATAACCATATGAATAGGTCAATCTAGATCAACATGATACATATAACATCAAGATCTTAATACAATAACTTGAATCATCAAGTTAACTAACATATAACATCAACAACAATGCATATAACAACAATTTACTATTCAACATAACTATCTAACGCATGTGCATATGATCGCACTTAAGTAGAACCTACCATGCATGTAACCACAACAACAATATAATGATAAGTTTATAAGTAACCCAAGTTCATATAACTATCCATTAACTAACATGCATTCATGCCAAACATACAATACATGTATGAAATTTTCTCTTACCCCAAATTCTAGTGTTACAACCTCATTCTAATAATCTGCATCTCCTGCTCTATCTCAGCCAACACATCAATATCATAACAACCAACAGCATCATGATGACACAAAATACATACAATGACCTCACAATACATGTTTGACCTATTATACATGCATAACTATAACCATGACAATGCATGCATAACAACATAAAGACATTAACATGCATAACAAATGCATATAAAACCAACATGTATTCATGACAAAAACATCCCAATATCCACATCATCAACCTCTACATGACAATACAACTGCAACAATTACCACCACCATGCATACACAACAAGCACATATACAACCTACATGCATGCATGACAAACACATTTCACCCATCTAGTCCAAGTGTTGAACCATGCTCTGATGCCACTCTGTAACACCCTCCTCCCACACTTACCCAAGTTAATTGGTCCGCTGGGGTAAACATGTGATGAGAGGCTACTATAATCTGATTCAAAACCCCATGTATAGTTAAGGAAGTGAAACTTACACAACGCAACCAATCTAACCTTCTGCACATACCACAGAACTTACAGGAGCCAATCAACCCTTCCAGGAGATCAACCCCTGTGACAACTTTATACTTCACTTCCCTAGAGCCTCAGCTGCTCCCATGACATGGGAATGCATGTGAATGGGGCCCTCTATTTTCTCTCACAGCATGGGCATGCAAGCAACTGGGGTTTTTTTCAGCTAGTTCTAAGCCCGTGACCCCAGATTTTGTGCCACTTTTTTAGGGCTAGGACTCAAGCCATTGCCCAAAACTCCATGAAACTTTCAAGAATTAAAATTAACATCGAAACAATGATACAAATGAAACTACTTGAACAAATACTTTGTTAGACCCCTACTAGCCATGACAAACATTTCGTCAAACATGTCACAAATATGCATTCTATAGGTCATAACAACAGATCTGAGCATAGGGGTCTCATACTTATCTGAGAATCGCTAAGAAGAATTGATGCCTTATCACATTCATTGCAGTGTCATCTATTAGGTCATATATTCGTTATACTTTCATTTACAAATCAAAACATGATGAGAGCCATACACCATCATTGTCATAAAACATGCTCATAACCAACATATAACCAATAGAAATAACAAGGATACACAAGCCATAAATTCCTCATATGAACCAATACATTTTATCATAAAATAGTAAGTAGAAATAGTTATTATTAAAGAATGCTTAGGACAACCAGGTTCACGACCTCCACGTACCACCTGACCATAGATTGGTGGAACCAAATCTTTCTTTCAGTTAATCACCCCTATGCCATATTCCAAGCATGAATGTGGGACTTATAACCAAAATCAACCAAGGCTTCTTGAGGCTACACCACCTCACCCTGAACAATAGAACCAAGATTTACCATAATCCCCACCAGATCACTAGGTCGTAAACAATAAACATACAATATTAGGATTTACCGTAATCCTTGTCAGATCACTAGGCCAAAAACAAGCTTGGATGCCACCAAACCTCTCCACCTACATCGTGAGGGATTTTTCTTTCCCAATGTATCAACTTTACCGTGTATCCTACCATTATCGGTCAAGGGATTCCAGTGCCTACAAGGTCTCTACCCTCTAAGCTTTACTGTGTATCCCATCCCAGGATTCCTAGGCCCAATAAAGGGTACTCACCACTAAGCATTACCATGTATCCCACCATTCATCCGTCAAGGGATTCCTAGGCTCAATCGAGGTGTTCACATTCAAGCTTTATCGTGTATCACATTTTGTGAATAACCCTAGGACCACCCCACTCAGGTTTGATTCCATCCGGCAATCCAAGTCAACCACATACAAAAGAACCCACCACACCATGGCTATCCGAAAATGGCAAGGCTAGGCTAAAAAACATTGTCACACCTAGCAAAATCCATGCCAATGACAACAAGAGAACCAAGGACACACATGCATAACCATGCATTCCAAATCTAGCAAGGAAATCACATGCAAATCTATACCTACAATTAATCCAACGGTAGTTGCTTGATCTTTCTCTCCCTTGCTTAATCATTGCTTTCCTTTGCCTTATTTGCTTTCTTGGTCCAATGTTGAAGTGCTTCAAGAAAACTGTGTCCAAGAGTGAGAGAGAGAGTGCCCCAAAATTGAAATGACAAACGTCTGAGCTAGAGCTACCGAATGATCCTCAAAATCCTTTTTATTAATGACACCTCTATTTTCTTCATTTTCCATTATTTTCCTTCATTTTCCTCCTCACATGCTACCTGTGACCTTTCACCTTCCTTTTCTCCTATTTTGCATTATTTTCATAAATAAAATTCCAAATAATGCCTCTTGACTTTCCAAAGCCTTTGTCATTGCCTTTGTCAATTTCCTTAGTCATAGTAAACCAATTGAACACCCACTAGGATGTTTTTCCCAACATTCAGCTTGGAATACATGTCCCATGACCTTGATCTTATATTTTTTTTACATGAATTTCAACTAGGGTTATTACATATATATTTTTGAAATATCCTTTCGAGACCAAAGGCAACATATCTTGATTAGAAATAACAAACAAAATCAATAAAAAAAACAAGTCATTAAGAGTATTAGGAAACTCCATAAAACTCAAAGCATGGCTTACCATTTCATCAAGGAAAAAGGTTAAAAAATAACATGATAACAAGAATAATAATCAATATATACACGATCAAAATCCAAATGCATTTAAAAAATCGCTCTAAAACAACATTAAAACTACATTTATACAAAGGTGAGTTGAAACTTTTAGAATTTGACTACACGGTTTTCAATATATTATGTTGAAAGTAACTCATTTTCCACATTTGTAGAATACACATAGTCCTTTTTAACTCATTTCCCTTTCACCGTGTTTGTAAAATACACATAGTCCTTTCTAACGCATTTCCCTTTAGCCAAATCAATAGTTGGGTATCATGGGTTGCCTTCCAATTGTGTTATGTAGTGCAAATATAAAACTATCTTGTTTTGGGGTTGTCTTTCAATTCTATTATGTAATGTAAATATAAACTATCTTGTTTTGAATGAAAGAACACCAACAAATACAAATGATAGAGCAAAATAATTTTACAATAATGCACACAAACTCACACACTTTCATTATCAATAACATATTCTTATGCATGAGGAGAGGTCTTCCATCTCCTATAATCTCTCAAAGATTTCCACAAATCATTCCATAAATATCTCATTAGTCACTCCTCAAATCACTCCAGAAATCTCTCATTAATCACTCAAAATAACATTTACAAATGAGTCATTATCCAAACATTTCTCTACCTTAATGATCATTTGGAAATATTCCAATATCTCTTAATTTGGAGAACTTTTCCTTAGATAGTTCTTTGGTGAATATATCATCTACTTCATCTACTCTACAATACTCAATCTCGATCGCTCCTTGCTAAACCAAATATCAAACAAAATGATAATGAATATCAATATGCTTGGACTTCTTATGAAAAATTAGACTCTCTGTCATTTGAATAACACTTTGATTATCATATATCAACTAAGTGGGTTGCTCTTGTTTCTCATATAGATCCTCTAGAATTCTTCTCAACCAAACTACTTCACATGTTTTTGTTGTTGTTGCTTTTGTTTTATACTCTTCTTTTGCTATGAAAAGCAAAACGATGGGTTTCTTGTTAATACTCCAAGAAACTATTGTTGAACCCATACTTAATTAATACCCTGAAGTTTATTTCAATTCATCCATGCATCCAAAACTATTTGATTCTGTATAACCAAACATCTTGAAATCTTTTGTAGACATGTATACCAAATCTTAACCAATTGTTCCACACAGATATATGAATATCCTCTTTGTTTCTTTCCAATGCAATTCCTTGGGTTCTACCATAAATATTGATGCAATATTGACTGCAAATGAAATTTCCACTCGAATTGTAGTTAAGTAGATCAAACTTCCAACCAATTGATGACACAAGGTAACATCAATTAAATTGGAGGCATTATGTTTGTATAACTTCAACCAAACTTCCAAAGGAGTTGTCGTTGGCTTGCAACTCGACATTTTGAACTTCTTCAAAATGTCCCACATATACTTGGTTTGTGCAATGAAAATACCATCTTCCTTCTGACAAACTTCAATACCCAATAAGTAATGCAATTCACCAAGGTCTGTCACCTCAAACTCAGCAATCATATGTGACTTAAATATTTGAAATAGTTCATCATTGTTCCTTGTGTAGATCAAATCATCAACATATAACACAACTATCGAAATTTCCTATCATGTCTGAACTATATAAATATTTGCCTCATATAAACTTTTAACTAAGATATGATCCTCAAAATACTTATCAATTCTTGATTACCATGCCCTTTGCGCTTTCTTAAGACCATATAAGGCTTTCTTCAACTTATAATCTTATTTTCTTAGCACTTCAAAATTCTCAAGCTACTCCACATAAATTTCTTCATCCACATAACCATTTATGATTTAACATCCATATAAAAAACAGGCCATTTGTACTGAGAAGCAAATGCAAGAATCATCATGATTGTATCCAACTTTGCCACTGCAGAAAATGTCTCAGTATAATCAATTCCTTCTTTATGTGCATATCCATTTGCAACTAAATAAGTCATGTACTTATCAATTGTGCCATCTTATTTTGGTTTTATAAACTCACTTAGTGGCAATTAAATATTTTCCATTTGGTAATTTGGCCAACTCCCATGTATCATTTTTCACCAAGACATTCAATTATGCTTCCTTAGATTGATTCAATTATTTCTTCCTTGATGCTTCTACATAATTATATGGTTCATCCATTTTCATTATGTGTCCCATAAGTGCATATTTTACTAGAGAACTTTGAGATCTAGTAACCCTTCTTTCAAAATTTATATCCAACAAATTGACTTCTAAATGACCCCTTTCGAGCCACTTAGGCTGCTTCTTAAATTCATCTATATTTACTAACTTGGAATTTGATTCATCGCCAATATTCACTTCATCTTTCCTCAATTCAAATTGTACCTGATCTTGATGATAGATTTCTTGTTCATCAAACACAACATCTTCGCTTATTATCACCTAATTTGCTTCAATATCAAACAACTTGTAACGTCTTATTTTCCATTAAAGATACACTTTACACTTTTATCATCCAATGTCTTCCTCTCTTACTTTTGAACACATGCATATGTTGTACAACCAAAAGCTTTCTTATGTGCAACACTTGGTTTGGATCATGACCATGATTCTTCTGGAGTCGAATTCAACACTACCATTGTAGGACATCAATTAATAGTGTATATTGTTGTGTGTACTAGATCAACCCAAAAATCATTTCCAAGAGACTTAGTTTTTAGCATGCCCCTAGTCATTTCAACTATGGTCCTATTTTTCCTCTCTTCAACACCATTTTTTTGAGAGTATGAATTGGTAAATTCTTTCTTTATTCCATTCTTCCTGCAATAATTGAAAAACTCATTTGACTTGTATTCTCCCCCATTATCTATTTTTAGGGTGAGAATTTTCATACCACTTTGCTTTTCAACTAAAGCCTTAAACTTAAGAAGTGAGAGACTACTTTAGACTTCTCTTGCAAAAAATACACCCATGTCTTCTTATAATAATCATCAATGAAAGTGAGAAAATGACTTGTCTTTACAAAAGACACAGTCTCCATTGGACACACAAATCTAAATGCACCAACGTCAGATGATCTCTAGCCTTCCATGTTTTATTTAAGAAACTTTCCCTGTGTTGTTTTCCAAAAATACACCCTTCACATACATCATCATCTAACTTAATATAAGAAATGCCATTCACCATGTTTTTCTTTCTTAGCGGCACCAAACTCTAAAATTCAGATATCTCATCCTTAAGTGCCAAATCTTACTATTTGTTTCTTCCATTGCTTTCAAACTTTGTGAATTACTTGAATCAAAATACAACTTGAAAATTCTATCTTCATTCATTTCGCTTCTTGCTACAACTACATTTTAATTCAACTTATCCATGATTAAGCACTCTTCATTATCAAACATTAACTTGTTGTGTTGCTCTATCATTTGTTCTTCACAAGGTAGATTCTTCTTCAATGTTGGTGTCAACAAAGTGTCATCAATTAACTTTGTTTCCATGCAATGTTGGTATTGTAACTATGTCTTTCCCTTTTAGTTCATAAACACTATCATCACCAAATATGACTTTACCATAATAATATTCATTAATTTTGGTAAACAACCCCTCTTGAGATGTCATATGAGTTGAACATCCCAAATCAATATAACATGCTTCACTTCCTTCAGTGTGTACCATCAAACTTGAGATGAATAACTTCTCATTCTTGGTTTCTTCAAAAAACTCTATTGGCTCCTTTATGTTCCATATCTCACAAATATCTTTCAAGATGGTCGAATTTTTAGCAATAATAGCACTATGGTCCTCCACCTCTTCCTCCATTTCTACCTCCATCTCTTCCTTGTCCTCTTCCACGAGATCCATCTTTGCCTCTTCCTTTGAACTAGTTGGGACTCCTTTCTTTGATTCTTGAAGAAGATGCATTCCCTTTTGAACTCTACTTATTTCTATTTTGATTTTGATTCTGATGTTGATCCTTGGTCCTTCCTCTTTCTCTATGCTTTGTAGAAAAGGCATGTTCCACTTGTTCAGATGCTTTATTTTCTTTAACAGCTAACAAGAATCCACTTAATTTATTAAATTTTATTGTATTTAATTCTTTAGAGACCATAATATTGGTGGTGAAAATCTGAAACTTGGGAAGAACACTTCTTAAAATCTTCTTAATTAGCCTTATTTCTGGAACATCTTCACCTAATGACCTAATCTAATTAACAAGATCTTGCATTTTTGTGATGTAATAATGAATGGATTCATTAATTTATCATGGATTGATTCATTGCTTTGCATATGGGAATTTTCAAAATTCCTCCTCAACGTTTGCAATTTAGCTACAACAACACCTTCAAATGTGTTTTTTAAGATGTATCATGCTTCCTTGGATGATGCTACACCATCAAATCTTGGAATGTACATTCTTCAACAACACTTCCTATAAGTTAAAGTGCTTCATTATCCTTCTTAATGAGTTATTTAAGAGATTTATTTTCATTGTCACTTAATGCTTTGAATTCATCAAGAGAAGGCATAATGTATCCATTATTTATAAATTCCCATATATCTTTAGTGATGAATATAGGTTGCATGTGTTTGCTCCAATAAAAATAGGATAAGAGTAAGAGAGAGGCAAAGAGATAAAATGCACAAAAGAACATAATATGTCCCACTTCGGTTTGGGACAAGAACCAAATGTTCCAAAAATTGGGACTCAACCACCACCACAAAATATCCCTTTTATCAATGTTTGAGTACAAGGAAGAGCTAAGAAGCTCGACTCTATCAAAGATTAAACAAGACTCCTTCAAAACTCCCTCTCTTAATGCATTTTCTCAATGAGTACAATATATTTTAATGAAAGAAAAGGTAATATAACATTTTTTTACACCACTTATGAGAAAATATTTTTACAAAAAAAATTCACATCCTTTCCAACATTAAACAAAAATCAAAAATCAAAATTGATTTTAAAAAAATCCTCTCATTAAAAAAAAATGTCCTTTGTGGCCCTAGAGTATGCCCTAAAACTACTTATGCTTGGCTAAGCACTCATCTTCCTCGAGCGTAAAGAAACAGGTTAACGAACCAAGACCCAAAGGCATCTGGTAGGAGTGAAAAATTGCCCCCTTACAGACCACCAGAGGGTTATTCTAGGTGGCGTGGTTTTCCTTAAATATCGATGGTGAGTGAGCTTGCATTCACGGATAACAGCTAGAGATAGTTTGCTGGAAATAATACTGAGAGGGGGGTGAATTAGTATTATTAGATCAATAATTTTATTTCCCAGACATATTTATATACGCTACTTTAGTGAAGTGAACTAGCGTGTACACGCGACTGTACTTAAAGAAACCAGCGTATATGCATAGAACTTGTGATTTAGACAGTTTATCATGTGTTGAGCTTAAACCAGTGTATCAGAGATTTATTAGACAGTGCAGTAAAAGCAGAATAAAGAATCACACATAAGCAACACACATGAACACCAAGATTTAAGGTGGAAACTCAATGTGGGTAAAAACCACCTATTGTTGTCGTCTCTATCTTCTTTTAATAATAAGAAAATATGTTTACAATCTTGTACTAGTGTAGGCTCATACCAGTACGCAGGCTTCTACCTGCAGAAGGTTACAACCTTCTCTCATTTTCTGGCTTCTATTGGAAGGGAGCTACAACCCCCTGGCTCTTGTACTAGCCAATATGTTTACTAGTACATAGGTGCCAGCTTACAGAAAACTCCACTCTTCCATTAGGGACCACGTTTCATGAATTTTCAGACTGGATACTCCTGGATCACAACACCACAAGCCGAAGGCCACGTTTCATCAAATTTTCACACTGGACCCATCAAAGCCTTTTAAACTTAAACTGCATCAACCAATATTCAATTAATCTGAACAATCAGATCATTGACACCAGAAAACAGTGTTGAACCCAGAACCCTGCATCATCTTTCAAAACCAGTTGTAACCTCAAAAAAATCATGCATTAGAGTGTATACGCTACTTGGTTGAACCCAAATTGCATGTATATGCTACTTCCCTTCACCCAACCTGCATATGTCTCTAAAGATACTAAATCATAAACTTCTGAACCACAGACTGTACCAATCAGTGACATTTTGAAGATCTATTATCATATTACAGAGTTCAAAACAGACAGCAGCAAGGGTCACCCTTCCTTCTCAATCAATCAATCAATTAGACTCAATTTCCTTATACAACAGTTCTACGTTCAGATCTAAGAGGATGTCATTGAAAGACAATAGTAAAACAACAGAATTTGATCAGATAGATCAGTCAGATCTGAACAGAAGCTTTTCTTTTTGTATACACTACTTGAAAGAGTTGAACCTGCGTGTACACGCGCTTTGGCTAAGACAAACCTGCGTACAAGTCTGCAAATTTTGACTTATAACTTTGCTGCGATTTCAAACTTCAGACAAACCCAAATCATGATAGATAACAAGTAGAATAGGTGCAAAATATAAAATCTGGTCTCAACCAATATCAGATCATTCAAGAATAAGTCATTTCAAGTCTCATGATTCCTGATCCAATGTTGAACTCAAGGTGCACATGAAAATTTCAGATCCAGTCCCAAACATAACCCTGCAACATAATATATACTTCAGATAGACGTATTCCTTAGAAACTCATTGCTTGCACACCTTGGCCTAATGATCTTCCCCTCCTTATATACTCTTAGGCCTTTCTCAATACCTTGGACCAAAACCACTTAAGACCAATACCTTGGACCCAATACCTAGGGTCAATACCTTGGACCAAATGCCTCAGACCAATTACCTTGGATCAAATACCTTGGATGAAAAACTTCATTTTCCAACATGTACACGCTTTTCCTCCTGTGAAAGTGTGTGTATACGTTATATGCTACTTTTGTTCTGTTAAACCGTGTGTTTACGCACCTTAGACAAAGTGAACCAGCGTATACCTCTCTTTCTTCATTCTTTGGAGTTTGATCTGTAATCCTTTGCTATTGACTTGTTGCACTGTGAATTTTCATCTCAGTGAGTTTCCATCAAGGACAACACATGTATCATAATGCCAACAATCTCCCCCTTTGGACATGATGGCAACAACAACACCAAGACACTTCCCCCTTTGACATCAAGGGCAAAGGGTGGACCAAGATATTCTCTCCCCTATGTTGTTCATGCTCCCCCTAAGTACATGTTGAATTATCTAATTGAG
This sequence comes from Pinus taeda, assembly GCA_000404065.3. Lineage (NCBI taxonomy): Eukaryota > Viridiplantae > Streptophyta > Pinopsida > Pinales > Pinaceae > Pinus > Pinus taeda. Next base: position 57,437 of record APFE031408410.1, read on the forward strand.
CTCTGCTTTATACATGCTGAGATGCACTGAAACCATCCATGCTCCCCCTGAGCACAAGCAGAGTCTGCAAAAATATTCTCCAAAAGAATAACATGACTCTATAACTCAACTATGTGAGTATAACCTTCCTATCACTAATGACTCATACATACATCCATCTCCCAATTAAGTGGGGATATACCAAATTTGACTCACCCACCCAACCAAGTGGGGATATACTAATTGTTTATACATGACAGAAATATAATTACATCATCCATGTCATGCAAAGTGGGGATACAAATTACATCATTTTTCCAATAGGAATCATTCAAATGTATGAAAAGACATATCACATCCTAGACTTTTACATGACTTAAGCAATAAAAGGTATAAATATCTGAAGCCATAGCTGGACTTAGCAACCGTAATGCCAACAATGCAGAATGTGAGTGAAGGCTAATGCTCCCCATGAACCTGTGCTACCTATGCATTGTTAACAAGTCAATGATCAAGGCATCTTTGTCAGTTAGATAAAAATTAATGAACAAAGCATATCAATAGACTATAATCATCAACATCAGATAGAGCACCCATATCAAAGCCTGCCTCACTGTTTTTCTTGTCTAAAAAAAACATATGCACTCCTTGACCCATAGAAACCCACGTGTGTACACGACTATACTTCATGAAACACGCGTATAATAACCTTTCTCTGAAAAATTAGATTTAACAACAGGATGATGCAGCAACTACTCCCGGCTTTTGTCTGAGATATTCAAATGTCTCTCTAGGCATTGGTTTAGTGAATATATTAGCAACCTATTCTTTGGAGGGAACATATTCCAATTTGACCTTTTGTTCAAGCACTTGTTCACGTAAAAAATGGTATTTGATGGGTATGTGCTTGGTTTTGGAGTGCATGACTGGATTCTTTAAAATACTGATGGCACTTGTATTATCACATAGAATGGAGATGGGTGGAGTATATGTCATATAAATGTCTTGCAAGGTTTGCATCATCCAAAGTAGTTGTGTGCAGCAAGATGTAGCAGCCACATATTCTGCTTCAGCTGTAGATAAAGCAATTGAACTTTGTTTCTTGCTGAACCAGGACGCTAACCTGGAACCCATATAAAATGCACCACCACTAGTGCTTTTTCTATCATCAACACTTCCTGCCCAATCTGCATCTGTATATGCATGAAGAATAAGATCTGCATCTCTAGGATACCATAAACCAAAGTCCTGAGTTCCTTGAAGATATTTGAAAAATTCTTTTGACTGCCTGAAGGTGTGATTCCTTTGGATTTGCTTGGAATCTTCCAACTATTCCTACTGCATGCATGATGTCAAGTCGGGTACCTGTTAGATAAAGCAGATTGCCAGTCATGGATTTGTAAGTTGGTTGATGTACTACTACTAATTCATCCTTTGAGCTAAGACTACATCATGTTACCGTTGGGGTACATACATATTTAGAATCTTCCGTTCTGTACCTTTTCAAGATCTGTTTGAGATATTTGGTTTGTGAAAGAAAAATACCATCTTTATTTTGTTGAACTTGTAGACCAAGAAAATAGGTAAGTTCACCAAGCAATGACATTTCAAGTTCTTGATACGTTACTGAAGCAAAATTCTGACTCATGGATTCTTCATTGCTACCAAAAATGTTATCATCAACATAAACAATAATATATCGCAATTTATCAGTTTGATTGCTATCTGCTAAACCTTTTGCAAAACCTTGTTGGTGTAGATATTTGTCAAGGCAGTAATACTAGGCCCTTAGAGCCTGTTTCAGACCATAGAGGGCCTTTTTGAGTTTGCAAACAAGTTTTGCATCATTTCTAAGAATGAATCCTTCCGGCTATTCAATATAAACTTCTTCTTCTAAATATCCATTCAGGAACGTTGATTTTACATCCATTTGGTATACTTTGAATTTTTGAAAGCTAGAAAGAGCAAGAAACATCCTTACGGCTTCAAGTCTGGCAACAGGTGCAAAAGTTTCTTCAAAATCTATACCTTCTTGCTAACAATACCCTTTATAAACAAGTCTAGCCTTGTTTCTAATGACTTCTCCATTTTCATTCAGTTTTTTTTTGAATATCCATTTAGTTCCTATAATATTTTTATCATGAGGTCTAGGAACTAATTCCCAAGTATCATTTTTT